>VYXH01009695.1:74217-94990 GCA_013397275.1 Burhinus bistriatus | reverse complement strand
GGGGGGAAGCTGGCCGCGGACAGGCTGCGGGTGAGGTCGGTGGCAGGGCTGGCTGCAGGGCTGGCCGCCGTCGCGGTTTGCGCCGTGTATGGAGAAAGCCGGTGGCCTGGCTGCTTTCCTTTGTACTGGGGAGTCACTTGGTGTAAGGGTGGCAGCGTTTATACCGTGAGGGGGAGTTGCACTGACTTCCTCTGTCAGATATTTCCTATTTCCACATCTCTAGAAACTTCTTCAGTCTCTCTCTTAAGAACTGTTAACAATCACTAGAAGCGTGTTTTAATCATAGTGAAATTTCAGAGTTACAGTGTTCAGAAGAAGAAAAGCGGCACTATAGCAAAGACAAAATTCTGGTTTTAACCTTTAGAGCCTTCTGGCTTTAAATTCTGCGTTTGTCATAGAGGCACTGTCTCCAGTTCAGGAATGGTATCGGGGACCAGACTGAAGATCTGTGGTTGGCTTCTATACGCTGCTTTCCCGTGTTTCCTGCTAACATGCTTTAGTGAGAGTTTGTGTTTTTATGCACGTAGCATAGTACCAGGTTAGAGTTCTCATCTGCATGGCTGCCCAGGAAAGCTGCTTGCCGGTCTTCAGTATCTCAGATCCATGGGCATGGTAGATGACAGTGTCTGCCCACTCTATGCACCACCAGCCTCTTGATGATGGAGAAGCAGCAGATGATTTTTTTTTTTTAAAGGGGAGCAGAAAATACTGGCAGAAGAAGTGAGGTTGTGAAAACCTCAAAAAAGGTGGGATTGTGAATTGATAAGGCAAAAGACTGTAGAGGTCACGAAGTCCAACCTTCATGGATTTTATTTTTCTAGTAATTGCAGGAGTGCAGAATACACCCTTTGAAATCAAGGGTCTAACTCTGAACTAATTTACACCAATTTTGTACTGGTATCATTGCACTGATTTGCGGAGAGGTATTTTTTATTTGGTAAATTAGCTTTGTATCAGAATAGTATCCAGAGTTTCTACCTGGTATTGCTGAATATGCTTGTGCTATTTCTAGTCTAAGTACTTCAGTTTAGAGGTAGAAATATTTGCAATCCCAATATGAAAAGAAAAATCTGTTTTCTCCATCTGAAAGGGGAATGTAAGCTATGGAAAATAGGGTTGCCATATTGAGTGTATGAAAAAAGTGAAACTCGAGTCTCTTGAAGATGAAATAAATGCAAAAGAATAATACTGCATAAATATGAAAATGAGATATTAATCACTTTCATGTTGGTTAACTTGGTATGACACTACAAGGATATGGCATTTGGAAAAGCTTAGTACATTTCCATTAAATGCAGTTATTATTTCAAAGTTACTTCAGATTGGCTGCTTTAAAATGATTAGTTACACTTTTTTATTTTTATATATATACACACACCTAAGCATGATGTAGTTTAGGTTGCTTACGAGATTCACATTATTTTCATACGTTTCTGTTATCTTATCTCTGTGAGAATGGTTGCTCGAATTTTTGCCTGCCTTGGGGGAGAAATCAATAGTTCTGTAATCCTAGTAACTGCTGTAGCACTGAGGTGGTGCAGGGTAAGGGCATGGTGTGCTGTGTGAGGTCAGGCATCCCTTTTCACGCTGAGCATTCTCTCCCTAGGAAACCGAGCAGGTAGTATTTTTTTCCTGGGGTTTTGGTTTTTTTTTTTTTTCCCTTTTAGGCATCCACTGAGGAGCTTTCAGCTTGTTAAGAGTCTGACAGAAGCTATGCACATTGCCTCTGCTTTGGGTGGAGGCTGCTGGCATTTCAGTGGTGTAGTCAGTTGCAGGGATGATGGGAGGCAAAGTAGGAGATTGACAACGGTTAGTTGCAAGAAGTTGAAATTCGGGAAAGAGGTTCCCAAAGGTCTGGTTCCTTCTGTGAAAAACACCATTGATGTAGAAGCATGACATTTTTGTAGCTTTTCTTTAAAGGAGGGATACTAATCCATACTTCTGTATAACTGCCCTTGAAGAATTGTTCTATCTTATATGAACCAGTGTGCTTGCCAGGTCTCTATAGATGCAGGCAAATAGGGTCCTCTATTGGTTCCCTTTTGCCTAGCTGAAGTAATGCAGAACTTTAGCTCGGAGCTGGATGGTTTCAGTCAGTATTGGAGAAAACTTGTTTGAACTCAAGGAATTCTGTTATGGGCAAGGTTTCATATCCTTGCCCTATGAAATATGTCAGTATTACTCCTTTTTTTATATACGTTTCAGATGAACACCAGAGAGATTGGCTGATCTTGCTTTTTGTACAGTCTGTATGTAGTTGTTACTGGTCTTGCTAGCTAGGCCGGGGAACCTCTTGAGAAGAAAATCAAATCTATGTAGCTGTATGTGAAAGTGGGGTGCTGGCAATTTGTGTCACAGTTGTGGGGACACAAAATTGATACACTACAATAATTAGTAAGTGTTACTGTGTTGGCTGCTAGCACTAACCTGTGTTGGGGCAAGATTCTGTTAACCTTTCTTAAACTGTCTGGTTTAACTCGAGTAGTCTCAGATTACATGTTAGAATAGACTTTGCATGGAAAGAACTAGCTCCTTTTCTTGTTTAAATGCATTGTCTAGAACACTGAACTGGGGAGTAATGATAGAGTCATGGTGAGGAAAGTACTTGAATAAAGCAAAAAAACCATGCCTAATGCTTTACCTGAATAAGTTTCAAGAACATCTAAAATCTTCCTGAGGAAAGGTACATGACATTGCTAACTATAGATGCAGAGATCTGTAAGATGGTGCTAACTGTTGCCAGTGAAGTTCTCGTATCACAGCAGAGCCATATTGAGGTTCCTTTCTTTGCAACACTGCTAATCTGTAGACAGAAGTCAATCCATTTCCAAATAACTGAAGTAAACCTGCAAATCCTTTATCTACTGAAGATGATAATGCATGTATCTAAGTAAATGGAATTAATGTCCAATAGGCAGACTTCGTTTTCATCACCTTAATGTTGCTTACTGTTTTTCTCAGGTTGTCAAGAGAGAAGGCAGTGGGACAGAGTCTCCAATGATAGGCGATAAAGTGACTGTCCATTACACGGGATGGCTTCTTGATGGCACAAAATTTGACTCCAGTCTGGACAGAAGAGACAAATTTTCCTTTGACTTGGGGAAAGGTAATACCTCGTGTTTAGTATTGATCGGTTTTGGTAATAATTGAGATGGGATTTCCTTGCATGTGTGGCTCCTTTGCATGTTAAAGTTGCTATTTAAACTTGTTTTCAGAGCTTAAGCTTTATTCTCTTAGAATGGCCCAATCAGAACAGCTTTGAGATTTTTTTGTTTTGAATGAGAAAACTCTGTAGCCCCTTGATGAGTCCTGCTGAAGAATTCACAGGCCTCAGACAAAGCACTCCAGGGGAGCAAACTTGCCCTGAAGCATAGTGATAAAAGGCAATTAAATGGCCAGAATGTGCATTTTGTTGATTGTTTTTTTTGGCAGAGGACTCAAATTCAGGGGTACTTAATTGTGACCAGATACTGGGACAGAGTGCATGGGGGCACCTGTCAGCTGCAGCATGATGAAACGTACTCCCTTTTTCCCCTAAGTTCCCAAATTAACCCAAGTATAAATCTTGAAGCTGTGTATCTTTTCATTACCAAAAGCCTTCATTTTTGGAATGCAAAAATCCAAATACCCTTCTTCCAGCAAATCTTACTCAATCTGAGTTTTTCCCTGGCAGTTCCTTACCTGCTGCTTTATTTGGGAGATAAATTCTGTAGTGTACTGAAACTTGAGATGGTATGAAGTGTACCTATTATTACAAGACTAACAGGGTGCTTGATTGAGTTGAAAGGAGCAGCAAGTAGGAGAGCTTGAATAAGAGATAGGATTTTGTTACTTGAGGTTCCAGCTTCTGTTCGCTTTTGGCTTTAGGAGGAATACTACTTCTCCTGCTTTCCTCCTGTTCCGTTACATGTAACTTTTAGTTATCACTCGTGCTGCGCTTTGCCAACTGATAAAGTACAGAGAGAAAAGGCTGTTGTGTTGGATTGTTTTCAAAATACGAGCAGGCAATCTTTCAGCCTAAGACCTTCCTCTTTGAAGAGTTTATTGTTATTTCCTTGCACTTGAGATAGTGCCAAACGCTTCAGTCAGTGTCTGTGTTCAGATAACTTATATTTTCTATAGGCGAGGAAGTAAGGGGAGGAAAAGAATCACTACACCTAGAATGAAGAAATTTAGCCAAATTTGGGTCCCCAAGTAACTTTAAAATTTGATTATGGTCAAAACTGATGTACCTAAATCAGAGTGAGCGCAAGTCATTCAGTATTTCTGCTCTGTCTTAGTTTTTGTGTACTAAAAGTGATGATGCTCAGTTTCACAGCTGATCGTGTCTTTCATGTATGCCTAGCAATTATGTGGTTGATATTTGACTTGCATAGGTGAGGTGATCAAAGCATGGGACATTGCTGTGGCGACTATGAAGGTTGGTGAAATCTGTCGGATTACATGTAAACCAGAATATGCCTATGGCTCAGCTGGGAGCCCCCCAAAGATACCTCCCAATGCTACACTAATTTTTGAGGTAAGTGAGAGACAGTCACTAAAACTGTATGCTTGAAAAGCAAACAAAATCATATTTCACTGTGGAAAATACGTGATTCAATAACCTTTCAAAACTGGAATGTTAGGTTTTCTAAAGAGAAAAATACGGTCAGTTAGGGTAGCGTGGGCAAAGCATGAGTTCTAATCTGACTGCTACTGATCTGCAATGACTCAGGTTCCCTTATTTTGGAGTCTTTAAAATATTTAAATGTTTTCCAGTGTTCATAGTTTTAATTTTACAGTTATGGAATGATTCACTATAGGAGAGTGCAGGTTGGGGAGGTGGGGCAGGGGAGGGAGGACTGTCTCAGTGGTGGACTCTGAAGTAGTTGAAAAAGTTAAATGCTCTTTCCACTTCATAAGACTCAAAGTAATGATACTCATGTTAAACATTATGAAGTTTTCAACAACAGAAAGAGTAATTAATGTCCTCAATGTGTTGGGTTTTTTTTCCCCCAACGTTAACACAGTCTTTTATGAGCTATTTTGGGGAGAAAAGAGATATTTACCCCATATAAACTACTAGAATATAAATTGTGTTTGAACAGCCCTGCAACTATGAACCGTTTTCTGTAGGGCTAAGCATTTTGATAAGCCTTAAAGAACCGTAAGAACAGTTTGGATTCAGGTTGCTTGTTGATTACCGAAGTCTGTCTGTGGATCCAGGCTATGTTGGTCAATCTTACCATCATAAAGTCATTTGTACATGCTTAGTCACTGTGACTGATTAGCAGTCTTGAGATTGGTGTCTGGGTAATGCTAGTTTTACGATGCACGTGGACAGTTGGACTCCTCAGAGGTGAACTGCCTGTCTTGGTAAGCGTGGAGACAATTAGCATGAGTATTTTGTAACCTCCCCAGCAGAGAACAGAATTTGTTACCTAGTGATCTTTAGGGTGTCTCCCCGGCTCCTTCCAAAAGGGGGTGGAAATAGCTGCTGTCTCTTGTGTATTATTTCAGTAGTAAGAGTGGTTGCTCAGAATGCTGAGACTCGTGTTTGATTTTTCCGTAGAGGATGGTATTAAAGCTATTCATGGGGCATGCTTTGACAAACAGTCTAAACAGTGTTTTGGGAGGATATATTTTTTTATTGTTGAAACAGTTCAATTTTCCAAGAAATACTTTAAAATTAATTGCACCTGAGAGAAGGCAGATAGACTCTATATAAGTATGATTTTTAAAATTACTTTGTTGTAAAATACTTAATCAATGGAATGGACGCCTATGTTGGGGGGCATAAGTAAAGTTTTTAAGCTCTGATGATTGCTCGAAGATTGAATGTTTTATCTAATACCCGAGAAAGGTAAAAACAGCTCATAGAGTAGGGACTGAAAGTGTATTAGATTTTAATGGAAACAATGATCATCTGTTACAAATGGTAAATGACACATAGTTGGATATTGATTTGTATTGCATTTGGATAGTGTATTTGCATTTCCTTTTTCCATGAACTTGTGAGTAATAGCACTAAAGATGTATTTTGTGCAGAAATAAAAAAAAATACTGCTAGCAGGTAGTATCCCAGGCCACTGAGGGATGAGAACTTAACCATTTTGAGTTCACAAAAATTAATGCCATTATTTCTGCAGTTGACTGTTGAAAAGTAATCTCTTGTAAATCATTTTTTAAATATATAAATCTGAAGATAATCATGGCTGATTTGGATCACACAACACATGCTGGAATGCTGTGTGCTTTGCAAGTGGTACTAAGGCAGGATTGAAGGGGAGATAAAAACATGTAACACACACTTACTGTGTTCTGACCTGATGATTCAAACGCAAACTCTACTGGCTTTGTTTTTGCTACCACTCCACCTTTTTCTGCTCACTTCATTTTCCTTGAGGGAAAGGAAAAACAAACCGAACTTCATTGTGGCAATTATTGACGATGTTCAGCTTCTGTGCTTTTTTCTGACCATACACAATGTCTCAAAGCTCAAGACCTTCTATCTTGGCAGCATAATAAAGCATTCTTAAGGGCTTAGCATTAGTACACAGGATGCTACATCATTGTCCTGCAACAAGAGATAATACCTAACTTTTTGATAAATAAAAGTACTAACTGCAAGATGGGATTTGTTTCATCAGAGTACTACTGAGTCTATCTGATAGTCATCCAGATGCTTCATTCCCACTGTTTTTCTTAATGATGCCAGTCTGACCTCTCCATCTTGTAGGTACTGTTTAGATAAAAGTAGTGTTTCATTCATGACCGTTTATATCGCCGAATGCCTGCCTGAGCAGTAATGCTAAATGAGAGAAACGAGAAAGAAAGAAAAGCACTGAAACTGGCTATGATGGTTTTGTGCTTCCCTAACAAAATGGCTTGCAGATGACTTGCTACAGCAAATAAGCAGTGCTGGGTGTGTCCTCAATTGAGGGCTGTGATGAAACTTAGATCCAGAAAATTTTCCTGATCTTTATTAGGTAGAAGCAATTTCTGATTAGTATGACTCTCAGGCACTTAAAATCTCTTTAAGTTTCCACTTTCTTTAGTCTTGCTCTTAAGTTTCTTTTTTTATTATGTAAAACAATGTCAGCATGGTCCCTTTGCAAGTACCATCACCATACCAAAAGTTAGTATCAGTTGCCTTAAAAAGGATCCTCTAAAACTTACACTAAAAGATTTTACAGCTGTGTCACCACCACATCAGCATTTGATTATGACCTGAAACAATGGATGTCTTATGGTTTGGGGTTTGGTTTTTCTTTTTTTTTTTTCTTCCTAATGATTGCTTTTGCTGAGCAATACAAATAGAGAGATTCTTCCACAAAATACTGTTGTTCAGGTAAAAACAGAAAAAAAAGGGGGCGGGGAGGGGAACTCGTATGGTCATCAGTGTGATGTTCTGGAGTGACTTAGCTTGTTTCAGACAGACTGAAGAGAAAGACCAGAATATTGTTATTAGGTATCCATCAAAATACAGCGTGGAAGTACTCTTTGTGCTGGTGAATGTCCTATTCCTCTTGCATTCCCAGTATTGTTAGTCCAGTGTCATGAACCTCCACAGCATTAGCTCTGAACTTTTTAAAAAAAGGTATTTAGTCTAAACAATGTTGATTATAATGACTTGCTCTTTTGTGTGTTTTTTACTATTGTTTTACTGAAACAGAGGATAACAAAAGATTCTTTTTCTTAATTTCGTAGGAGCAACAACAAATTTCTTTTGTGACTAGACTATTTTTCCATCTTGTCAAGGTAGTCCCACTTCAAACTGTGATTTGCATTAGAGACTTGGGAGGGCATGTGAAGATTCAAGTTGGATAGTTATCTCTACATTAACACCAGCTCTTAAAAATTCTAAACAATTTGTTGCAGCAAGAAGTTTACGTTAAAGATGGGCCAGATCATGGTTTTGTTGTTTTATCATTGTTCTGGAAATAATCTTTTTCTGAAATGATCCCACAATGACAAGGCAAGACTAGAAGGGAAAATGTACTAAGTAAAAAGAGAACGCTAACTCTGTTCAGGCATGCAAGGGAGAATGACACAGAAGTTTTGAAACTGTTACCCTGTAGCACAAGAGTAGGAGGATGAAGAAACAGGTGGGGAATAGCTTAAGTCTGAAAAGATATTCTTGAATTTGTTTTAATATTGCAGGACAGGCATTTGGAATCAGTTGATCTGAATTTGACCATAGATGGAATTCAGGGTATAATCAGAACTTAAGGATTGCATCTTTATATTTAATTTTCCTGTTCCTTTTGTCCTTGCATGACTTAACAAACCTCCCTGGCCCTTGGATGCAGTGACACTACTGGTGATACTACTTGACTGTAGAGTAAGAGGGTGTGACAGCTGCTAATCATTGTGGTAGCACTGCAAAGTGGCAGCTGAAAGCAAATTGTTCCTGGCTTAATGTATTTAAAAGGTATTGTCCCTCATATTAAAACAAACAAACAAAACCTCAAGCCCCAAAACTATCTGTACTTCTGTCTGCAGACATGAGCAAAAATACTATTAAAGAAACCAATAGAATCTCTCTTTGCAGTAGTCCCTAAGCATTGCTGCTCATGTAAGTTTTATTCAGAAGCCAGGTTCACAGTCCTTTCAATTAAAGGATCCAATTTGTAGTATTGGCAGACCAAGATTGCTGGAGAAAAAAAGACATAAAGGCCTAAATATAATCTGAAACTCTTCAGTATGTTTCCATCCAGTATCTACTGAATACAGCATCTTCATAGCCTTAGCTATCTAGTATCTTAACAGGACATTAACTAGGATAGTGGCTTCCTGAACAGCTATAGTTTCAAATATCTCTGGAGAACAACTTCTGTGAGTTAGTGAATTGATGTGATGAGAATAAATGGAAGGCTTTTCTTCCCTCCATAGATCGAACTTTTTGAGTTCAAGGGGGAGGACCTCACTGATGATGAAGATGGTGGCATCATCCGGAGAATCCGTAAAAAAGGGGAAGGCTACTCCAAGCCAAATGAGGGTGCGCTTGTAGAGAGTAAGTATGTTACCCAAATAGTAAATGGGTTTACCATGTGGGAGGGCAGAACTTATTTCTCTCCCTCAGGGCGAGTTGTAGATTGGGAAAAATGTGGCTTCTCTTTCCTTTATCAGGTAACTTAACAACCTAGAGTAGGCTTTCATTCTCTTATTTCTAGTGAGGCTTATGTTTTCCAGTAGCAACTGTGTTCTCCAGAGATACCAAATCTGATAAAGTGTTTATCTGATCAAAAAAGATAGATGTGTCTAATAAAGTCTTTCCATTTGCTGAGGGACAAGAGTGGAAGTAGTTATGGCACTTATTTGGGGAGGGGGAGGGGAGGCAGGGAAGGAAAAATAGATGAAACAAAACAAAAAAAAAAGGTCTACTCACTTTAGCAGCAGCAGTTCTATTTGCTGCCAGAAGCCACCTGTTATGGTTTGAGAAATCCACAACTATTTATTGTTTAGACAATTATTCTGTCACCTGATGACCCCTCCCCACCCAGGAAGGGGAACAGGGGGGAAAAAAACAAGGAAACTCGGGGGTTGAAATACAAACAGATTTAATAGAATAATACTAAATAATTAACATTAATAACACTGAAGAACTAATATTGATCCCAATACCAATATAAAATATACAAGGATTATACTCAACCAATCATATTGGTAGGAAGCTGTGCACTCCCAGCAGTGGACAGCAAATGTCGGACACTGCGAGTGCTACGGCTTTGGGAGGAAGGGAAGGCCTCAGAGGTCTGGCACTGGGGCAAGACGTTCTCTGGATCACCGCCATCAAGGGAGAGAGCTTTGCAGCAAACTTTCTAATTTATATTGAATGTGATGCTCATGGTATGAAATAATCCCGTTGGCCAGCTTGGGTCAAGTGCTCAGGTCTTGTTCCTCCTCATCCCTGCACCTGGCACACTCAAAAACACTGAGACCTTGAAACCCACGCACCATAGCTAGCTATAAAGTAAATATTTTCACAAATTCAGACACCAGAGTCTTCTAAAAGTGCAGTTTTCCCAAGCATTAGAAGATAAATTAGTCCTGTGTGGCTCAAACCAGGATGCCACTATGCATAGGTAGCTATTAAAAGAGATTGTTTAGGGAGCAGGCTTTGGCACTCCCTGTATTTCCTGTGCTACCTGCCCCTTGCGATACATGGATATCTTCTGATTTTTCTCTTCGTTGTTCTGTTTTTTGTTACCAGTCCAATTTGAAGGCCGATACGGAGATCGTGTTTTTGACAGGCGAGAATTGCAGTTTGAGATTGGAGAAGGTGACAACTATGATCTTCCTCATGGTCTGGAGAAAGCAATTCAAAAAATGGAGAAATCGGAGGAATCTGTGTTTTATCTCAAACCCAAGTATGCTGTTTCTGATCTTCTGATACTTGAAGGGCTTATACTAAGGATCTGGCAAGAATGAAGCGTTTTATTATGCCTTTCAGCTTTTTCAGTGCTGTAGTAAAAACTTGATCAGCCCCAAAAGTTTGATGTATGAGAAGTCTGAAGCTAAGATCGCTTTGCCACTAGGTTGTGAAGTAGTAGCACTCCAAAAGAAACTTAAGTCTCTATGGTGTTGATCTCAGTGAATATTAAAAAAAAAAAAAATATTGTTGCTGTCTATAACTTACATTTTTGTGGTCCCTTTTAACGAAACAGTACTTACTGTGCAGCAGTGCATATAAAGATACCTAAAAACCAGCCTCAGAATAGGAAAAAAGCTGAGGATGAACCTTCTGAGCAGCCCGTTGTGCTCAGATGGCTAGTCCTTAGGTGACGTGGTTAGTAAAGAGTATCAGAAATCCTTTGTCAGCAGAAAAATTCACTGGTATTCTGAAAGCCTTTTGGAAAAAGACCTTTGAGATTCCTGTAAAATAGAAGACAGAGTTACATCCAAACCTTGGACCATTATGAGAACTCTCTGAGACTAAGAACAGCTAGCTGAGACATACGACTGCCCAGTGTTGTAACCTTAAACAGTCTTGGATATAAGCACAATTTTCTCTTTACAGTGAGAATACATCTGAAACAAGTGGAGTTTGCACTGATTGTTTCCATCAAACTTAAATTTCAGTTTTTATTTTAAATTTTTTAAACTGGAACTGAACCTGATGGGAGAAGAAAACTAAAGAAAACTGATCTTGAGGGTTTTCCTACCAATATGCAGCTTCTTACTGGAGTTGCAGTGCAGCCTTTCTGTAGGCATTTACTGTCAATCAGCTGATTGACAGTATGTGAAGTGTACAGCTGTTCACTTAATCTCTGCATTTATCATTGTCTTTGCTTTTCTGAGAATAGTACTAAAATACAGGTGCTCTGAAGGAAACACCCCGTCTCGGACCATGAATATAAAGCAAGATCTGTATAACTTGAAAGTATTTTTTTTTCCTTGATGGAGAGATAACTTGCTTTTCCTTCACATAATCTTAAAAAAAAAAAAAAAAAGAACTGGTAACCTAGAGATTAATGGAATTAACCCTAGGTTTCCTCAGCGTTCTTCTACCTTGTGCTTGCTAATTTTAGAATAGTACCCAGAATTCTTTGAGCCTTTGTCTTGTAATAATGCTGTAGAGGCATCCCAGACTTGCATGGGGTTTTTGCCTTCAGCTTCCTATGTAGCAAATACAGCTGGCTGGATAGTTTTGGAACTCTACTTTTGTTGTTTCTCTCTTCCCCCATTGTACAGCTATGGTTTTGGAAGTGCTGGGAAGGAGAAATTTCAGATCCCTCCAGATGCAGAGCTACAGTATGAAGTGAAACTCAAAAGCTTTGAAAAGGTAGGAACAAAAGATGAAGTCCTAAAGAGATTGGGAGGTGGGAGAAGTGCAAGTGCAGCTTAAACAAGGACAATGGAATCCTTGAATGTTGATCTGAAATAGGGAAGCCACTGTTGTCAGAGATAACGCACCAGGAGCTCTTGGTTGAAATTGTCCTTGTTCTTACTGTATTCATGTCTGTTGCCATCAGTGTGTCTCCTGCTCTAGCCCTGTTTCTAGCAGCAATGCAGAACTCTGGGAAGCAGCATAGCCACTTGGTTTCCCAAGAAGCTGTATCATTGACTTGAACTGTTCCTGTTTGGGTAGGCTAAGGAGTCTTGGGAAATGAACACAGATGAGAAGCTGGAACAAAGCTGCATTGTGAAGGAGAGAGGCACTCAGTACTTCAAGGTAAACTACAGTTCCCCAGTAATAATAGCATTTCTTAGTCCATGTCATGAGTTGCTGCTGATGATTACAGCTTCTCTCATTTCAGAGTGGTGTTCATGGTGTCCTCTCTGACATTTTACAGAGAGGACTGGAGGGGAATGTGTCTTAAAAAAAAAAAAGCCTCAGAGTTGGAGTATCCAAAGAACTAACTGCAGGGAGTTAGTTCTCTGTCAGAGCTCTTTGCTATACTTACAGATAACTTTGGGGCACACATTGAATAGTAGCAAGCCTACAGTATTTCAGTTCCTACTGTGGGATAGTGCTGTGAATGAACAACACTCATTTGGTTATAGATGTGTGGAGAAGCTGTTTCCATCAATTTGACCAGCTAAAGGCAGATGTTCCCATGATCTTCATGACACAGCAATAGTTGTGCTGTTTTGAAAATGATCCATGTTCCTTCTTCTATATCAAAAGTTGAATATAACGTGGGAGTTGAGAGTGAAGTATCAGTGCTAGTTTTAGTGGAGGAACCAGTAGGTATTCCTAAAGATGTTCTGATCCTATGGAGGAATGGCTTTCAGAAGTACTATATTTTTGATGATAGAAGTTATTTTCTGATTACTCTGAATTTTTTTTTTTTCAGATCTATTGCTCAAGGTAAGCAGGCGGGCCAAAAGGGAGATAAAAGTTACCGTGTTGAGCTGTGTGATAATTGAATTGCCTTGTTTACAGGAGGGGAAATACAAACGAGCAGCATTACAGTATAAGAAGATTGTGTCATGGCTGGAGCATGAATCGGGACTCTCTGATGAGGAGGATACAAAAGCCAAAAGCTTGAGGCTTGCTGCCCACCTTAATCTAGCTATGTGCCATCTCAAGCTGAAGGAATATTCCCAGGCTTTGGAGAACTGCAACAAGGTAGTAAGGGTTTATTTATTCTTAAACTGCACAAGCAGTCTGACAGTTTATCTCTTGCTTTAACAATTTGAGGGATACCAGGCCATGTGACCTTTCTTGTCAGCTGGCAGAACAGGTTATTTTCATAATTACTGTCCTTTGAATATCTTTTACTAACTGGCTGCTACATTGACAATATTCAAGTATTTAGAAATTAGAAACACTGAGATGTGGTGAAGGTAGTCATGTTGGCAAAGGTTCTTCAAAGAGCTAGAATAGAGCCAGGACAAAAATCTTAGACTTGCTGGTTCTTTGTCAAATAGCTTATTATATTCAGTCCTCTTTGTACGTGCTTCTGCTATATTCAGCTCACCTTAATTAGTTAGCTCTGACAAGACTCATAAATCTGCATCAGAAGGTACAGTTTCTAGCAGTCTCTGGCATTCTGACTGCATGTTCATTTTAAAAAAGAAAGATTATTCTTGAATGTGGTTTTGTTTTGGTTTTTTTTAAATGCAGGCACTCGAATTGGATAGCAACAATGAAAAAGGTCTCTTCCGGCGAGGGGAAGCACACTTGGCTGTCAATGACTTTGAACTGGCCCGGGGAGATTTCCAGAAGGTGATACAAATTTATCCAAGTAACAAAGCTGCCAAAGTGCAACTAGTAACTTGTCAGCAAAAAATACGGGAGCAGCATGAGAAAGAGAAAAAGATGTATGCCAACATGTTCCAAAGGCTTGCAGACAAAGACTTAAAGGTAAGTAACAGTACTCTGGAAGGCTACAAGAGGTGGTGTCACACGTTGGACAAGGAGTAGTGTTTTGGGTATTCGAGCTTCCTTTTTAGTATGGATAAATATAGTGGGAGAACACTGAAGTAGCTTCCTCTGGGGTAAAAAAACTGGAAATAGCCAACAGTCAGAATGATGAGGCCACCTTGCTTGAGCAAGACAATAGCAGTACCAAGCTTGGTACAGAATGCTTTTACTTGCTTCAACTGATTTTGCAACAGACCAGTGTTAATCAGAAAGCAATTGAAGTGATGAGATGCAAACATGGTAACATTCAAGAACTGAAAAAACTGCCTATTCTTCTTGAACCGATCTTCTAAAGAACAGTGTCTTCTGGTGCCTGGGTGGCCCATCTACTGAGACTTTGTCGATCATACAGATGGTGCTGAGGACCATCTTGCTTCTCATAGAGACATTAAGATGTGGTTGATGCTGTCCATCTCAATTGTCACAGATTATGAAGTGTCAGAATTCAGATTGTCAGAAGATTCATTATTGTACTATATGGATGGTTTTCCTACTAAGCTTGCACTGGAATTTTAGTAAATACTAGTTCAGTTAACAGCAGCAAGACTTGAATACAGGCTATAACAAGGTTGTATGAGCTAGCAAGAAACATTGAAAGTTCCTGGTAAGAATCATATCCTAAGAAAATGTTCTGTTTGTTTTCATTAAATCTAATGGTCCAGAAGAACTAGGTGAACCTGTGACTTTTAAGACAAATCTGGGATTTGCATCAGACTTACATTTTCTCAGTAACACTGGGGAGTGCAGAAGCTTGCATCTTGTGAGGTTATTTTCACAGATCTTTGTGTCTACTCTCCCAGAATATGCACAGACAATCTAAAAAATTGTTGGATATTGGTATGTCACTTTCTGTGGTTAACTGTGTCAGTGAGTCTGTCCAGGGGCCCACTGTCCTCACATGTGTGTATCCTGACAATTCAGCCATTTCAGACTGTCAGTTGACAATTCCCTACATGAAATGCTTCACAAATCTCTCTTTTTCTGTCCCTACCCCAATTTTTCAAAATGAGACATACCCGAAATCACTTTTATCTCCCAGAGACAATGGGAGATGTATTCCATTCTTCATCTCTTACTCTGCTAAAGTAGTCATATAGTAAGCATTAGGGTAATCACCTCTAGCTAGATGACTGGGTGGGCAAGCTGTTCTGTTTATGGCTTTTTCATTGTGGGTTTTCTGTTCTTTTGGTGTTTTATCTCTAACAGTAGCAGTAGTTCTGTGGATTTGGTTCTGGTTCTCATGGAGGAGTGTAAACAAATACACATTGCAGACATTCCCCACTGATTCTGCAAGGGAAGTGTCATTGTCCATGTAGTTATTTATCTGGCTAAAGCAGCCTGCTTCAACAGTCCTTGCTTATTGGAGCCTGGAAGAAAGTATTCTGTTCTTTTAGACATTGTCACGTATAGCCACACAGTACCTTGATTTTTGGTGGGCTTCAATGAAAAATCTCAGGAAGATAAAGATACAACAACTAAACTAGAATTATTTCACTGTTGGGCATCTTCACTTCTGAAATGGCCGGTTTTAATTGCCAGCTGTCGAGTTCCTTTTGGTTAGCAAAGCTGGTGGGAATCTGGCTTCCTCCACTAGGTGTGGGACGCAGCAAGATCTGCTGTTCAGAGAGGAAGGATGGATTGCTGAAACAAGCTATACCCAACTAAAAGTACAAAAGGGCTGCCTTCGTGCTTTTCAAAATGTACACCTTGGCCCTCAAGACAGACAGTTGGTAGAGTTGTATTCTTGGCAAAAGGCAGACTCGCAGTCTTTGCATTGGAGACTGGGATACTGCAAAGACATGGCACTTAGTTCCAGTTTACCCATCTGCTTTGGATAGAACTGGCTTATAGAGTCATAGAATCATTTAGGTTGGAAAAGATCATCGAGTCAAACTGTTAACCGAACACTACCAAGTCCACCACGAAATCATGTCCCTAAGTGCCGTATCTACACGTCTTTTTAAATACTTCTAGGGATGGGGACTCAACCACTTCCCTGGGCAGCCTGTTACAGTGCTTAATAACCCTTTTGGTGAAGAAATATTTCTTAATATTCAATCTAAACCTCCCCTTGTGCAACTTGAGGCTTGTTCTGTCGCTTGTTACTTGGGAGAAGAGACCAATGCTGACCTCACTACAACCTCCTTTAAGGTAGCTGTAGAAAGTGATAAGGTCTCCCCTCAGCCTCCTTTTGTCCAGATCAAACAACCCTAATTCCCTCAGACACTTCTTACAGGACTTGTTCTCTAGACCCTTCACCAGCTTCATTTCTCTTCTTTGGACATGCTTCAGCACCTCAGTGTCTTTCTTGTAGTGAGGGGCCCAAAACTGAACACAGTATTTGAGGTGAAGCCTCACCAGTGCCAAACAGAAAGGGACAATCACTTCCCCAGTCCTCCTGGCCACACTGTTTCTTACACAGGCCAGGATGCCTATTGGCCTAGTTCATTCTTACCAATGGTTAGGTGATCTTGGGAATGGGCATGTGTTTACATTGTTTTTTCTCAGAGCCATCTGGCCTGCTTCAAATGGATATGAAAAGGGATCGATGGAACTGTAAACAAAAAAAACTTACTCCCCAGGTCAGTCCTGGGGACTTTTCTTGCAAGAAAACATGTTTTCCAGTTAATTCATTTATGTTGCTTTACTCTAGCTCCAATGGTTTCTGTATTAATGGTGGTGGGAGAAGTTCACGGACTCTGGAGAAGAAGGTTTGTTTACCAAATGTCTTCTGATTTGCGAAGAAGGCAGCTTGGAGTATAGTTCTGAAATACCTGCCATCTGTGTGTCTTACGGACTGTTGAAGTTTGACAGCCGCTCTTGCATCAGTAGTTTGGTTTTTTTTCATGAATTTGAATAGTTCACATATGTAAAGTGTGAATTTTTAAAGGTCGGGATGTTTATTGCCTTATCTTAAGCCCAGGATTGCTAGCTAACAGATTGTCTGTGGAGAGGAGACTTTGCTCTAGTGTGCTTCACAGAACACTTCTAAGGATGAAAGGTTGACCTTTGATGCCTGGATGTTCTTTGGCTGTGGTTTCTTGTTGTAGCTAAGTTGATCTAACACTTCAGTTGAAGGATTCTGCACCTTTTTCCTCTCTCCCAACAGTGCATGCTTATGTTCTTGCTTGTTCTTGTCTGGTTCTCGTCTAACCTCATAATAAAACAGATGGTTCAGGGTGCTAGGCTGACAGGTGGAATAGCACTTCCATTGCACTGTCTTCTGAGATGAGCAGGACAAGACATTTCTACCTCCCTTTACTGTGCTTGAAAGTTATTGCAAGGTCAGGATGTGCTGGTTATGTCCCATTGGAAAAACTGACCTCTGTCCCTTATCACATGGCTGTCTGCCTTCCGCACCTTTGTATGTGGACTGGAAGGTACAGCAAGGAGAGGGCTTTTAGAGCAGCCGTCTTGTCAGATTAGATTTTCTTCCAGCTAAGCTCTTACAGAGGACATCCAAGTGACTGTTGTCGAGTTGAAGTCACTCTTCATGAAACTAGTTGTCCAAAAAAGGTATTTCTTCATATCTTGAGTCCAAGTGTGCCTCGTACAAGTTAGGGGTGGGAGCAGGGTATGGGAATTGCTGGAATTGGATCAAATTGAAATTGAAGCAGGACAAAAGCAGTTCTGTGCAGAAGCTTCCTAAATGAATTTCAGTCTGTGGGAGAACACTTCCTTAAAGTATGTGGCAAGCATATGCACGCCATGTTACAAATCATAACCATCTAACACCAGTATTATTCTCAGCCGCCTCTAAACTGCTTCTGGTTTCTTAGGTGCAGAAAAAATGCAATGAAAACTTGTTTTCTCTTGGCTGAAGGTCCTAATATCTTAATTCAGTCTTGCGGGGAGACTGGGAATCCTAGTGATAAGAATTGAATGATGTTTGTGGTATTGTTTGCAAGTGCTAGCAATTTTGTATAACAAAGGAATATATTTTCTTTGTCTCTCTGTTTAGTCAGCTGCTACTCTTCAAACCAGCCACGCTGAAGATGAAGAAATGAAAGATGAGCAGAATGGAGTTGGAGATAAATCCAAAGTTGACACAGAAGCATAAAAACAAACCCTATTCCATTAGTTTTGTAAATGAAAGAATTTCCAGTGAATTAGACCTTTATTTTTCTACCTGGTTGGACAGTGGCTTCAGGGGAGCAGAGGCTGAAGCCACCATGCCTCAGTCAGTTACAGCTTTGTCTGTTGAAGAAGCTGAGTGGCAGCATAAATCTGGTTTAATTCTAGGGACTTTATTTATTCATTCAGCCTCTGTTACTGTTTGGGTTCTGTCTGGATTTACTCTGCTTGGTTTATTTGCATTTTGCCATTGGTGTTTGTCTCTTCCTAGTTCCAGCTCACTTTAATCCCAGGCTCTGCTTCCTAAATTTATTTCCTTGATTTCTTTCAAGTAATCAGCCTTTTCCAGGAGTACTCACATGAGACCTGAGAACAAATGGGCGCTCCCCGTTCTTCTGCTTTGGCATTGTCCCTTCCCCCCCCGTTCAGTAGGAAGTCCCTTCCGTTAAGTGTTGTAACCTTTCTTGTATGCCTCCTCTTTGCAAATTGCTGAAGGTGAAGACTGTGACATCACACCTAAAGTAATAAAGCTCCAATTAAACTCAAGAAAACAGAAATTTTCGTGGGTTTTTATTGGAATTTGCACAGAATGAAGAGAATTTACTGTCATTTGGCATTTTCTTATTCACATAGTTTACAGTAGCCACAGTATCTGATTTATTTTTCTGTTGTTCAGTCATTGCCATAGAAAATTCCCACAATAATCAATACAGTATTTACCCATATATTTGGGAAAGGAAAAAAAGCAAGTCTGTAACGGATGCCTAGAGTTTATTTTCTGTTCATACTACCTTCCTCTTAACCCTCCACGTTGTAAAACTGGACCAGGAGAAAACCCATTTATTTATACTTGAAAGTGACTGGCTTTGAAGAGAAAAATAAGTTATAATGGTTTAGCACATTACAAATACTTCTAATTCCTAACGAACTACAAACTTGTGAGTGATTCTAATGTTTGCTTATCCCCATATCCCAAGAAAGCTGTTACTTGATACTCTGCTTCTTTCTGCAGTATGTTGTGTGTCTTGTTTGGGGGGGTGGGTGTGCTTTTGGGTTTTGTGTGGCCTCTTTGTTGGGATGGGGTTTTTGTTTGTCTGTAGGCATGGAACATGGTACTCAAACTCGCCTTGTCTGTTTATCCTGTTATGTAGTGTTAAACTCAGCATCTCCACTGTCCTGTTCGGGACCCTCAAGCAGCAGGGACACTGCCTGCTCTGCAGGAGGAAGGTAGATAATCTGTTCCTTTCAGATACAAAAATGCAGTGAGAAAGATGTCTTTCCATGAGATGGGCTGGAATTCTGTGTATATTGCAGAGTATCCCTGTTTTAACACAAATAACATCTGAAATCTTAGTTTGAAGTCCTGGTCTCTTTTCCTGAGACGGAAGTACTCTATCAGCACTTACGCATGGGGTTCTTAAGGGCTGGGAGGTTGTCAGTACCTGCCCCTGCAGGAGCGCCAGCTTGGGCCTGGCAGCTGTATAACTGAACCGTTGCCAAAGTGGTAAGGCCTGCTTGATGTGCTCTCCTGTCCCCAGGCCCAGGACAACCTGCTTGGGTTGGAGTCTAACCCACCTGCTGCTGGGTTGGAGCTAGCTTAGGGAGCTGTGAACCGCACTGCGCTCTGCAATGCCCTAAGCTTCAGTGGGGTGAAGGAGGCATGGGGGAAGGGGCAGGATAAAGTGCTTGGTAGGTCATCACGTTTAAGGAGATGCTGATATCATTTGCTTAGCAAAATCTTAGCGGTGCCAGGTAATGCAGGGGCTTTCTGTGAGTTCTATCAATAGTATCAGCCCTGTGTACGTGAAAACTGTTGCACCTCGTACGACATGACTACTGCTGAGGGGAATGTTGCAGACAGCTTACAACAAGGTGTGAGGAATGTCTGTTGTGAAGGTACAAGAAGGGATTTCCAGACACAGGAGAACAGTAAGGGAAGCAGGAATGTCAAGCAAGAGTTCTTTTTCTCCAGCAAGGAAATACCTTGATTTTTTGGGGAATCATTACTGGAAATAAAGAGCCTCTGTGGCTGAAACTGTTGTTGCTATGAAAGTAACCATAGGGCCAAGTCCTAATGATAAATTTCTAATTCTTGAAAGTACCATTTTGCCTTCATTGTTCCTACATAACAAACCGAAATACTTAAGAATGTAAATCTATGAAGGACTCTAAATGTGCCCTATTCAGGCAGCTGAAAGGAGGTTCTGTGCCGTCTTTAAAAATGGGTTTAGTTGCCAGCAGAAGTTGGCATGCTAGTCTTTGTAAGTGGTCATGCATGTAAACTTCAAATATAAACTATTTGTTATGTCCTTACAGAAAAATACATAAAATAAACAATTACAATACTGACTTTGTAAACTACTGTCTGAATTTATAAATCCTTCATCCTGTGCGTGGTATTCTTGCAGTAGTACAGTATCTTTGAAGTAACAGATGCCTCCCAGTTCGCCATCATCCGCAAAAGCAGAACCACCCCATCTTTGCCCAGCCCGCGCCAGAAGCGGGAGAGAAGCACTAGGTGCTGTCGGACGTACGGCCGTGCCCTCGGGTGGGACGAGCTGGACCGTGTAAAACGGCAGCCGGACTCCCCGCCGTGGGTGCGGAGCCTGCGGCTGGCCGGGCCCTCGCTCTACGTGCTGTCCCCGTTACCTCGTCTCGGGCGGCGCCGCCGCTTGCCGAAGGGGACCGGCGGTCGGGCAGCCGCCCTGCCCGAGGGAGGCGCGGCGCGCCGCGGTGGGCAGAGCGGCCGCAGGCCCGGCCGCCCGAGGCGCCAAAGCAGAAGGCGCGTTTCCAAAGGCGGAGCGTGAGGCCGGGCCGGCCCGTCCCCTCGGCCCGGCGGCCCCG
>VYXH01009695.1:44582-74006 GCA_013397275.1 Burhinus bistriatus | reverse complement strand
GCCGGAGGGGGTGGTGCGGCACCGGAGCAGGTCCCTGCAGGAGGGGGTGGAGCTTCCACCCTTTTGGGGGTCTCGGAGCTTGACGGGCGCTTGAGCAATGCCAGAGACGCGGGGGTTGGATCAGATGGCCCCCAGAGGTCCCTTGCAAACGGAATGTTTCAGTGGTTCTGGGCTGCAGCTGGTCAGTGCCTCCATCACAGTTAGGCATGCTAGGCACCCCTGACATGGGCCCTGGGTGATGTATAGCTGGTAGGGATGTTAAGTTTTGGTTCCAAAGAGAGGTGCTCTCCTGTTGCGATGGTGGGAACGCAGAAGCGTGGGAAAGCGCTTTGCAGGGGCACAGTGGATCAGGAACAGGGTAGAGCCAAGTTTGAATGTCTCTTGAGCTTTAGGATGGATGGACGTGCATTGGGGAGTGTTGCTGTCAGCCCCATAAATGGTTGTTTCTGATGGGTCTGACTTGTCTGTAACTAGGAAGAGGTTAGCTTAATCAGATAGATGTAAAACTGTCCCTTCTTCTCAACAGTCAAATTTTATTACAGTCATATCCTGAAAAGTGTCCTGCTTAGCAATGCAGTGGATGATAAAACAAACTTTCCCATAAGAAGTTGTGTTACGTGGGGTAACGTGTGCAGGGAGTTATGAAATGCACACAATTTAAATACACAGAGGTATGATGCAGGAGGTGGGATAGTAGGAGTAAGCTCATCAGGTAGGATGGTTGGTGATTTTTAGCAGCCATCTTTAAAGAAGTAATCACTAGTCTGAAAGACCTTTACCTCTTTATCAGGGAGACTGAACATCCTGTGTAAATCTGTTGTAAGTGTTCTTGCAGCCCCTTTCTCCATGATTACATTTTCCTCATTGCCATCATCTTACTCAGGTGATTCAAGAAAGATCAAGTCAATCTTGATGGAAGGATTATGTTAAAACAGTCAGTGATGTAACTCTGAAACAACGGCTAGTGAAACAGTGGATAATGGGATGTTGCTCTAAGGAGCCCCTCTCCAGCTCTTTTACCTTGCAAGAGTAAAATTAGGGCTTTTACTTTTTCCCCTTCTCTATTGATTTGAAGCTGTCTCTTTAACTCTTATCTTGCTTTACTGCTTCTTCCCACAGAGTGATTTTTAGATATGAATTCTTTAATTATTGCTGTGTGGGAATACTGTTACTGTAATTGTGAATTTCTTCTTACTAATCCAATTCTCTTCTACAGCTGAATGAGCTAGTGGTGGGAGACACCAATGGGAAACTCTGTGTTTACAAGAATGATGACAGCAAACCCTGGGCTGTGCGATCTTGCCAAGGAATGGTCAGTTCTTGACAAAGTTTTTAAATGGTTAGGCCTTTTGGTGTATGTGTAGCCAGCGGTCCTCGACCACTGCCTAGGAATATGTAGGCCAGAGGGGAATGGCAGCCAGAACTGGTTCTGATGCCTTTTATGTAGTTTTGCAGGACCTTGTTTTTGTCCACAGCTAGCCCCATGGGCAAGAAGTGATGAGCAAAGTACTGAACAAACACAGGAACTGGGCTTTTATCCCACCTTGACCTTGCACTGTTGATTTTGCCCCAGGGCAGTTGTTTGACAGATGTGTTTCTGTCCCTAACTCTGCTCTCTTTGTCCTTGAAAAGGCTGTTTTAGAGTTCAGGAGACGGTTTATGAGAGAGGAGGAGGTAGGGCAGAGGCTTATCCTGAAGTGCTGGTTTGGGTTGCCTTCTCTCATGTATGGCCTTCTTTTCTCTTGCAGCTCACATGTGTTGGTGTGGGAGATGTATGCAATAAAGGAAAGGTGAGAGCAGCCAAACTCTTCCCAGCTGTGTCTGTAGGGCGTGTGGGAGGTGCTTAGGAGACAAGGGTCATGTCATATCCTGAGTGTGGAAGAGGACAGGTTGCAGGTGCTTTCTCTCCAGGATCTGCTTTTGCTCATAGAGTTTTAGCACTACTATTTTAAAACTGTTCTTCTGTTTACATATAACCTATATCTGTCTGAGCCATATGCAGGTCTTAGTGAGCAAGGAAACCCATCCTGTCTTCAGAAAGCACTATTGATTTGCATGTCCCCCTGTGTGAGCATTACAAGGCTTTGGTGGTTTGAGGGTTGCTCCTTTTCCTCAGTGGCTTTTGTCCTGCTCTGTGCTATTCCCTGTGGTGGGCCATGGCCCTTCTGCCACTTGGCTGGGTGCATCTAAACGAGACTGAGCCACAGAATAGTCTAGACTCCCAAGCAAATTCCACTGGGTCTAATGTGACTCCTTTTGCTGGATTGCTATTTCTGGACCACCAGGACTACTGAGTCCAAAATTCCCAGTTTAAGCAACCTGCCTACTGTAGCAATGTGTGCTCCGGTGAGGAGCAGAGCTGAAGTGAGCGTTGAGAAAGCCACACATTGTTTGGGGATTGCATGCACACATCAGCTTGATATCCTAGTCTGACAAGGATGAACAAGAAGTTTGGACTCTGCAGCACCTGGGTGGTTTGTATGGTGACCAAAAACCTTCTCCTGTTCCCTCTGTAGTAGTTGTTGATCTTGATGGATCTACCATCATATCTTCCCTCACCCTGCTGTGGGACAGAGTCTGCAGTTTCTAAAACAGGAAAAATCAAATGGTTTTTCTCTTCCCTCTTAGAATCTTGTGGTGGCAGTGAGTGCGGAAGGCTGGTTTCATCTTTTTGACCTGACTTCTCCAACTTCAAAACACCCAGATGCTTCAGGCCACCATGAGTTGACAGCAGCAGAAGAGCAGAAGCCAGTGTTCAAGCAGCACATTCCTGCCAACACCAAAGTCATGCTGATCAGTGACATTGGTGAGAGGGGAAGCTGGTGTGGGAGTGCAGGGTGGGGGAATTGGTGGGTATGAGGTGGTGGGGGAGAGAGAGAAAGAGCGTGTGGGACTCAAAGAAGGAAATTACTATCTTGCTGAAACAGGTGTTCTAACAAGCAAACCACAGCCAAGTCATGGAGGAGAGAAGCAAGGACTTCAGGAATTTTCCTGAAGTGCAAGTTCTCATTACAGGATTGGCATCTTCAGGGATGCTACCTGATGGAGACCGGCACAGTGGTTTCTGAATGCAGGGGGTACTGGCGCTATGAAAGCCTGAGAGAGCCCATCTGTCTCCTTGTATTCCCTGCAGATGGAGATGGGAAGTGTGAATTGGTAGTGGGTTACACTGACAGGGTGGTACGTGCCTTCCGCTGGGAGGACTTGTCGGACAACTCAGACCATGTCTCTGGACAGCTGCTCCTCTTGAAGAAATGGCTGCTAGAAGGTCAGGTAAGGAAACAAGGTGTTTAGAGAAGTTGTCATACAGTCCCAAGAAGCACAAAATCTCAGTCCTGTGAGCAAAGCAGTTGTCTTGTTTGATGGCTTGAAAGGAGATTTGCCCAGTGATTGTCCTACGGAGTAGCTGGTGGGTTGGTCTGGGAAGCAGTCAGTTGCTCTCACCCAACCAGAGAGTGTTAGTGGAAAATACTAGTGTGTTCTTAAGTGGCTTTTACTGTAACTTGGACATTTTGCTTCTAGCTGAATTTGTTCAGCTCCCTCAGCCCTATGAGAATATCTGTCATATTTTAAGTTTAGGTACAAGGAGCACGGTGAACCCTTCTTAGGTGTCTAAAGTTCTCAGTTCAATTCTGTCCATATTTTTCCTCTGCCAGTATAGGTGGACAGCCTCTCTGTGAACCCAGGCCCTGATGGCTCACCAGAGTTGATGGTGTCTCAGCCAGGCTGTGGTTATGCCATTCTGCTTTGCACCTGGGACTCTGAACAGCAGGCCACGACAGAGGGCAGAGACGACTCTGCCCCAAGCAGGTGAAGAGCATTACTGGATGGATGGATGGATGAATGAGGGGATCCCACTGTAGATGCCCGTCACAAGGGGGCACCACCACCCCACCTTTCTGAGGGGGAGAGGTGCTGCCATTTGTCCTTGCTTCAGTGACCTGCTGTGCTGCTGGGAGTTCATGATGTAAGCCCACCTGCATCCCAGCTTCCACGAACAGTCTTCGTGCCTCTATCGTAAAGATGAATACTGCTTTCATTGTGTCCCACTTCCTTCTCTTTGGGTTAGGCAAGGAGAGTGGCAAAACCAGCTCACTGAGGGAGGCAGTACTGGGGGCTAAGGCGGGGAAATGAGTGACCTAGATCTCCAGAGAAAGGTCACCAGACTGCCTACTACTCTAGCTAATGATGGGAAGGGTAGCAACTGAAAGGCTGGGCCAGGCCCGGTTAGTCTGAAGCCCAGGATGACCCTTTGGGTTCATTCACTCCTTTCTTCCAAGTGAGGTAATTGGAGGTTTTCCTGATGAGACCCCTGGCAGCCAGTGCTGTGAATCACAACCACAGGAATCAGGATGAGCAGTGAGGTTATTGTCCTTAGTGCTGGAGGGACCCTTGGGGGAATTTGGGTGCTGCTTTGGTGTTCTGTGAGACTTCAAGGCAGACACAGAAAACTGCAACAGGAAGGGAGCTTAGGCGAGTCTCCTTGATGTCTTGGAGACCTTAGGGGAATGGTACCTTCCTAGCCAGAAGTCAGGCCGAGGCATGATCTCTGACCAACCTGTTCAACCCTGGGCAGACACTTGCTGAGTGAAAAGCTTACGTGACAGTAATGATAAAAATAGTCTTTTTTCCTTTATTAGAATGCATTCTTTACTGACTTTTTTCTTTTTCCTTTTTTTTGAGATCTTTCCACTTTTCTGATGCATCAGACCATTCTGGGTTGGGTTTGGTTTGTTCTTTTTTTTTTTTAAACATTAGTGAGTTCATTTCATATCTGGGGTGGCACGCATTATTTTCCTTGGTCTTTACCATTAAAGGGCTAACCGATGCACAAACTCTATCAGTCTCTGGATTTGTAGAGCTTTGGAATATACTGCTCTTGAGATTGTTCTGGCACAGTCCCGCACATGGTTCTCTAACTTTCCTTTATGTCTGTCTCTCTTCTTCCCTAGCGAGGCCCCTATTCGAGATGTTATTCTACACCAAACATCTGGACGGATTCACAATAAGAATGTTTCTACTCATCTAATTGGTAGCATTGGCCGAGGTGAGAGATTAGGAGCTTGGGATCTCTGGCCCAACAGTTGCCCCCAATAGTTTTTCAGTACATCGTTCTGGCATGAAATCAGATTTCCTGTGGTTGAAAAATAAGTGGGAGGCAGCTGCAAGAACAGAGGGAACTTGGCTTCTGTTAGCCAACTCCCAAAGACAAGACAGCTGGATATTTGCATTTGAGCTTTTTGTAGCCTTTATCCTTCCCTAGGTATCTCTTACTTTTCACCTAGCACAACAGTTTCTCTGCAGCCTCCACTCCACTGGCATGCATTTAGTCATCCTGAATGGCTGCTATGCCTTGCTCCCACAAAAGTCCTTGATCTCTACTTTTGCGTGGCTGCAGCTTATTCCCTAGATGCATCTCTTCCTTTCCACAGCCTCATCTTTATTCTTGCTTTTGTGCTTTTCAGCATTTGTTTCCTGATACCTGGCAGCTATATCCTGTTCTTCTTTCACCGATGCAGTCCCAACACCTCCAGAGCTACTTCCATATTTCATTTATATCACTGTCCTCTGTCATATTCTAATGTGTTCTGCTCAGCTGTTGTATCTAAACTCTCCATGGCTACTGGCTCCTCTCAGCCCTCTCAGCTGTTGTGCCCAGGCTTTTCTTACACACTGCCACTGCTTCCCTTGTCTAACTGCTTTGTGCTCTGACCTGTGCCTGGTGCACCTGCTGAACCATGTTTTGGTACCTATGGAAAGTAAGCAGCTTTCACTCCCCCTTAGAAAGTGCGGGCATAATACAAGAAGGCAGAAAATTCTCAATGCAGATCACTTTCTCTTGTCTGCAGCTGGCTACAATCCAGTTGTGTTTGCTCTGTCCAAGTATTACCCCCTGCAGTGCTGACTGAGAACAATTTAGGCTATCCAGTGTAGTTAGAGCTGGGGGAGTAGAGCAATCCACTGAAACCCCTCACCTTCCCCAGAGTACCCTTCCTCCCCAGTTCCTAAGCTTGTCATGTCTTTGCCATTTCAGATGTTGCTATGAACAACATGGTCAATAGAGCATGAAATCAATTATTTCACTGCGTACAAAGTCTTGCATCTAATGAGAGGTGTCTGTGAAAAATAAAGGCACACAGACTAAGGAATGAAGAGAAGGTTGTGAAAAGCCCACTGATGCTGGACCATCAGTAATGAAACAGCTGAGGAGTGCCATGCTGACCAGTTTGTAAGGGGGACACAGCAGATCTTTTGGATCAGAGCCTGTCTGGATGAATGTCAGCTAGGGGCAATAGAGCACTCAACTGTTTGCTTTAAGCTGATCTGTGGAAGTAGGGTGGTCTGTGTCCTGGGAGCATGCAGGGTGTTGTAGCTTGGAGCTGTCTATGGGCAGTGGAGGTAGGCTTGCAGTATTAGGTAATTTTGATGAAACCGCCTATTTCCTTTCAACTCTGCTGGCTTGTCCCTGACTGCCATGTTTCCTGGGTTCCTGCAGACCTCAGGGAGCCAGTGTGTCTTCCACGTTGTCACTGAAAGGACTAAATGCAGCTCCAGTCCTCCCCTGCCAAATGTGATACCACTTTCAAAACCCAACCTTGCATGTCTTTTCTGACTGGTAGGTAGGTAGAGAGTGTACTGAAGGGCTGAAGCAGCCCGGTGGTCAGGGGAGTCTCCTCTTCAGATTTAAGTAGTCATATTTGCATGCTGTCCTGCACGCAACTGTGATATACAGGTTTTGGAGAGAATACTGCTTGCAGAAAGTTCACAGCTGTATAAGCATAGCCCAAAAAAAGCCAGGGCTGAGTGTGTAGATAAGCATGAAGACACATGTCTAATCTGCTTACAAAGCAAGGGCTGTCTAGCAACTGACCAGTGTTTGCTGGGAGAGGATCACAGCTTTTGTACAGTTTTTCTGTAGTGAAAACAACAGAGTTGGTAGCATGATCTCCACAGACTCATTCAGGAGTTGCCATGGAGGTGCTTTTGTGCTAATGTGACTGACACTTTGTCCTTCTGGCAGGACCTCTCTATTTTTTTACCCTGCACCTTCCCAGAGCAGCTGAAGGCCAGGTTCCTGTCCTTGAAAGAAACAGTGAGGGTACAGTTGTAATACTCTTGTTTGGCTTCAGCTGTTCTTCACTTTGTCTGTTGTGATGGTTATGCCTGTGCTTGTGGATTTCTGGAGCCTGGAGGGGATGTGATGCAGTCCACTAAAATCAGAACTGCCATGAGCCTACAAGTGCATATGAGGTACAGACAAGCTCCTAGGAGCAGCTAGTAGAACGAGACATGCCTATATCAGTGCAAACTAAAGGTCTTGGGTTTTGAGATGCCAGTGCCCTACAAATAAAAGCCAGCATGAAGTACTATTGCTTGTAAGAATCTGCAGATATCTACTGAGCAAAGTGTCAAGGCTGGGCAAAAAAGGAGGCAGGATGGACCAGCTTGTTTTGGATCTTTTGTCCCTTCCCTCTCCTGAAAAATACTTATAAAATGGTATCAACTCCTTTAATTCTCTTCTGCACTTACAGGCTGCTCCAGTGAGAATAGTGGCTCAGGTCTCTTTGCCCTCTGTACTCTGGATGGTAAGTCCAACCACTGTCCTGGAAGAAAGTCCTGTGGGGTGACCAAGGCCTGTCACTGATTCAAAGCAGGGAACCAGGGGCTCAGTGCTTTTGATTTTGAAAGAAGGGGAAGCTGGGCTTCGGAAATGCTTCGTTGGTCAAGCAAGAGATTTGACTCAGACTCCTTCTGCTGACATGTTCTATATGAAGCCGTGAAAGCTAAGACAGGACCCAAAGTTAAGAGTTGTCACTGTGAGCAAGTCCTCCATAAGCCAGATGTGTCATGACATGCCTGTTTCTGAGTATATGATGAAACACATTAAAGCTGAGCCTATCTTTCTGCTCCTTATTGAATTGGGTCTGATATTGCACAGGCTTGCTCTCTCCAGGAAACCTGTTGTGTTTTCTATCTGTTACTAATACCTGCCTTTCTCTCTTCCTTGGGGCAGTCTACTAATCTGTATTTCAAAGCATTTTTACAAACATTAATTACTTGTATGGTCCTGTGGCCTATGGGGGTAGAAGTATTAAAGCCATGCTGCAGCGAGCAGCTGGGAAAATGAAGAGGCTACGTCTTTGGCCCAAAGGCGCACTGAAAGCTTGAGATGGAGAGTGTGACTAGAACTTTCATCTGCTGACTCTTGAGTTGTCTGCTGACCCAGTGGTCAAACAACTGTTTGAGATGTCAGTTCAACAAGTGCCATTCATGTAGACGGGAGCCTCTAAACCACAGCAGAGATGTGTCCTTGTACTTGAAGGGACTTGGGTTGTTTTCAAAAGCAGTAAAGGAAATGGCTGCTGTAACTTGAGTATTGGTAGAGAGGAGCTCGCCTCACACAGGCCTGGAGCCAGGTGGTTCTGCTGTACCCTTGACTGAGAAGTGATAGGACAGGCTGAAGTAGGACTGAATCTAATGAGCTGAACACAGAGTTTCTGTCCAAAACCCAACAGCGTGGAGACAAGGTGCTGTGCAGCTCTCTTCTCGGGTAGCCAGCCTGGCCTGTTTGGGCCAGATGTCCACCTGCTTAATGATGTCCTGATAGGGAATTTCAGATTATTCTTTGGGCCTGAACTCTGAAGGTTCTGCATCTGGCAAGACCTCCTGCCTCACTGTATTTCACTCATGAGGCTTACTGAGGCTGGAGGGCACTGTGAGGATAGATTCATGTTCCACTCTCTCATGGCCACCCCCTGCCCCCCCAGTACTATCACAGTATCTCTGGGTGATAGAAAAATGATATGTGAGGTAAGTGTCCGGTATGGTCTTAGCAGCCAAGAGTCTCTGCCATTGCTATTAGCCAGCCAGCTCTCAGCTGATACCTGTCAACATGCTGTCCTGAGATCACATGATCTGTGGGACATGGTGAGAAGCTTCTAGTTTACTCACTGTCTCACGTGAGATCTGTTGATGTACTGTAATTTTGGAGCCTGTTTGGGCAGTTTTCTTCTTGTCTTAGCGCACAATCGAATTAGGAGGGCTGCCATTTTTCCTTTCTGTTTCCAGTTACTGATGACAAGATAATGGACTGCTGTCCTTCCCAGAACTGGGACTATTATCTATTATCAACCACATCCTGTACCGTGGGCCCATCCCTCTGCCTGCTGACCCTAAGTGTTGAAGTGTGCAGGGCCCAGTCTTAGGAAACATCTTGCTCCCTTTCAATATTTTCAGGACAATCTTTTTTTTTTTTTTCTCTTCTCCCTTCAGGGACATTGAAACTCATGGAGGGAGCAGACAAACTGCTCTGGTCTGTGCAGGTTGATCACCAGCTGTTTGCTCTGGAAAAGCTGGATGTTACTGTGAGTATCTGTAAATAGGGCTGGGAGGGTTGAAGACAAAAACTCAACATGGCTTTGTATATATGAATTTAGGAAGGGCAGAGGGAATATAACTCAACTGAAAAAGGCTGGGATTATTAAAGCATGACATACAGAGTGCTCTGACTGTGCCCGTGCATTCTGCACTCATGCCAGTCCGTCCACCTGCAAGAGGTTGAGCTGTGTTTGCCTGTTTGACCCAGTGAGCCCAGCATCCTGCTATGAACTTTTTCGTCCCCCAGCTGCTCTTTTACTGCAAAGTTGAATGGTTTTGCACACTGCTAGTACCCCGATTGTCTACAACCCCTTATGATACATAAGGATTACAATAGAGAGAGATGGTGTCCAAGTACAAAAAGACTGGACAAGTGCAAAACATATCAACAAGACATCCAAAAGTGACATTTTGTTCAGACATTAGTGTTCTGTCTCTGAACAAGCAGGAAAAATTTCTCACTGCCTCTGGGAATAGTTGATGTGCATGCTAATATGCGATCTTACGGTTCCTGCAGGGCAATGGGCATGAGGAGGTGATTGCCTGTGCATGGGATGGTCAGACATACATCATCGACCACAATCGGACTGTTGCCAGATTTCAAGCAGATGAGAACGTCAGTGCGTTCTGTGCAGGTGGGGAGCCTGACTGCAAAGCTAGCCCTCGCAGCATTTCTCCCTCAGAGCTACTACTCTGGGAGACCTGGAATCCTTTGTCTGTCTGCAGTGGGGAATAATTTCCCTGTGTGTATACTGCAGAAGGCCCAGCTAGCCTTTCCTCTAGTGGCATCTGGGTGAGAGGAGGTGATGTTGAGGTTTGTCTGCGATGGTTTGGGTTTTTTTTTTTGGTGGGGGGGAGTGCTACAGTGGTCTCTTGTCTTCCGCACTGCTTTTTTTAATTTTCAGAGTTCTAAGCTGTTCTCAAGTGGAGATAAGGAGCCCCACAAAACCAGCCTGAGCCTTGGCTTTGCTCAGTCCCCTCTCTCAGACCTGCAGGAAGCAGCTTGCAAATCCCCAAGCTCCATGCATTAATAACAGTTTAGAGACACATTCTTGGATTGTCTCAAAGGGACTTCATATACCCAAGTCTACGTCTGTGCCTCACGCCCCAGATGCTCGCTGCTTTCTGCTAACAGCTTTTGTACTCATCATGAGAAGTTACCTATTTGCTTTCTCTGTCCTTTTGGAAGTAGTCAGATCTCCAGACTTTTGCTTTCTGCAGGCCTCTATGCATGCAAAGGCGGAAGCAACAGCCCCTGCCTGGTTTATGTCAGCTTCAATCAGAAGATCTACATCTACTGGGATGTGCAGCTGGAGAGAATGGAGTCCACCAACCTGTTGAAAATCCTGGATCGTGACCCAGAGTTTGGAAGTCTCCTGCAGCAGCTGGGTGTGGGTGAGTGCAGAAAGGGTGAAGGATGTACAGGGAAAAACGGAGGAAGGGCTGCTGGCAGGTGATATGCTGGGAACTAGAGTTCCAGGTACTTCTTGAGGAAGAGGGCCTTTCATACTGCCTGTTGAGAACACCTAACAACTGTCTTCCTCTCTTTTCTGTAGAAAGAGGCGACGTTTCTGCTGTCAAAGATCTGATTCACAAAACACTGTATTTTCCTGAGAAACAGCAGCAGAGCAGCCCCTCGCAGTGTCAGGACCCTGCTGGAACAGATTCCTCTGCCCACTACACTGTCGTCCAGGATCCCTTATAACAAGTGACATGAAGGCTGACATCTTTAGTATCAACACAAACTCTTCTGTGACTGGAGTCGGGTATCTAACGAAGATGAGACTGTTCTTTTCCCATCTCTGTCAAAGCTTCCAGACAGGAAAGGGTGTACAGGCCAGGTTCTGAGGAGGGATGTGGTTGGCTGTAGGCTTGAGTGAAGGTGGTGGGTTGATTTGCTGTTAGCTGAGGAAGCTACCAGAACAGCAAGAGTCCAGGGTCCTGCTCATTTGCCTTCAATTGCCAGTTTCCATGTTCTTTGCTAGCTAAAGCCTTTTATGGGTGGCTGTGAAGCAGCATTGAGGACATAGATGGAGAGAACAGCTGAGCTCAGTCTCTGTTTTTGACTATTCTTACAACTGCTCTAGTGATTACTTCTGAGTTCTTAGCAGGATCACAGGAACTGCAGATGGAGGAATTGAGTTAGGGAGCAGGCAAGGGCCTTCTCTCCCATTTGGGTGTGTTTTTAAAGTAGACTTTTGTTTGCCTTTGCTCTATTGCTGCTCTTCTACCAAGCAGTTTGTCACAGACCACCTCCTGTTCTGAGGAGCTGGAGCCATGCATGAGAAGAACCACAACTTGTACTACTAAGATGTTGAGAGGTAACAGCTCCAGTGAACCCCAGCTGCACTTGAGAGCATTGCTTGTCTCCATGTTCTTCGGCAGGGTGATCCCAGAGATGACTGTGACTTAGCAAAGAAAGCAGCTGTGAACTGGGCAATAAGAGGAATCTGTCTTAACCGTGGATCTGTGGTGCTGTGAGAGCTTGGCCATTCCATAATAAGCAGTGGAAATGCCACACTTCCCTATTGTTTTGGAGAGTGCCATGCTATTTTGAGTCCTGCGCAACTGGAGGTGATGTTACAGTTGTTGGAATGCAGACTCTGGAAAAGGCCATTGCTTCCCAGGCTGCTCATATGCAAAGGCCCAGGCAGGAACCTTTCCACATCCTGCTGGTGTTCTGCTTTTTCCCCATCTCAGCTTGCCCCTTGCCTAACTCAGCTTATTAGGATAGGAGCAGCAGGCTCACCTGCTGTTTGGCATCTATTATCTTCTCTCATTTGTGTGATGTTTTATTGGACATGCATAATGGATAGAGCTGTCCCTTCATCCTTATGGCAGCCTCTCTTTAGCACATGGTAACATTTAAAGATCCTGCAGGCTGTTGAAAATCTGCTGCTCTATACTCTGCAAAACATCCAAGGGCAGCCCTAACTGTGAGAAAGAACTTTGTATAGAGGAAAGGAGTGTCTTGCCCTTGGATCAAAAGGACTGTTGTTGAAGTAGCCCGATGTGGTAGTAGGGCACCATCTTTACATAATGAGCCCTAGCTTTTCTTTACAATTTCCATCCATAGATTTATATAAGCTTTATAGAGGACAGCTTCTCTCCTCTGTGTTTGATAGCTGTGAAAGTTGACGCATGGAGCAGCAAAATGGTATGACCTGCTCTGTACCAACTAGCTTGCTTCTTGGACCACTCTTATCTTCTGACTCTAACTACAGTGCAAGTTTCTCTCCATTTTAATGACCTCACTGAGAAGCATTTGTAAGTGTTCCTCTGTCATACTGGACCCTTCAGGCAGGAGCTCTCAAGTCATAATAGTGACTTGACAGTGGTGTTCCAGAGCAGCAGGGCTTGAGTTTGTCAGCTGTAGAGAGCTGGCAGTTGTCTTGCAGCTTGTCAGCTCTGGACTGTAACCTCAAGAAATTGTCAGCTGTCATGATGCTGAGATGTACAACCACCCATCCTAGTGGGCAATCACCACTGCTTCTAGCAAATTAGTCAGTGTGACCCCTTGGGCTCGCATCAGTCTCATAGTCCCTTCCTAATGAGGATGAGTCTTGTTGGGACTGTGAACTAGATCACAGTATATTGTTTCTTGCTACTTCTGGTTTCTGTTTCCCAAAACCTAAAGCTGCTCTTTCCAATTACCAGAACAAGTAAGGATTCTCCCTTCTCTCCTTTCAGGTGAAGCAATAGCTCCTCTTGCCCCCTTCCCATGGCTTGGCGCCCAGCTGAGTTGGGGAGACACAGATATCCCTACAGGTGGAGTGAACAGTTTGATATTCTAAGATACTTTCCGCCTAGCCCTGTGGCTACCTGGTTTTAGTCTTGCACTTAAAATTTTATCAGTGGCACTGACATGAATAGGGACCACAGTGGAGCAGGACTCCGCAGAGCAGTTTCTAGAAGCATACAACAGAAAAAACATCGTAGCAATGTCCCTGAAGAGGCCTGTGTCTTGGCATATGCCGTTCTTCAATCTTGAACAGAGACTGCTGTTTTTCCTCTACTTAGGTTGTGTATTTTCTTGTCCTATTCCCCCTCTGCCCCCCTAATTCTGTGGCTTCTGTCTCACCCACTGGGGACAGAAACAGGATGGTTACAAGCAACAGAAAATAGTAATGCCTGAGTTTTCAGTCATGGCTCACACAACCTGACATGTGTACTGCTGCATAGATGATGGGCTCTTCTGTTGTGTGTGCTTTGACAAAAATAAATGGAGTCGTATCACAACTTGTGCCTGCCATGGCCCCACTCAGCGTTATTTGGCTTTGGTGGGGCAGGTATTCTCCACAGAAGTACTCTATCTCTTGATCCAGTGCTGGAAGCCCAGAGGTTCCTGCAGCAATTGCCTGGAGCATTTTGTTTGCCTGAGAGTAGGGCCAGGCTGAGCTAATCTGGTAGCTGGGTCTTGCAGGCTATTTCAGTGCTGCTATATTGTAATTCCGTCGTAAGGCCTAACAGGATTGTCTACACTCATAACAGAGAACAACTCAATACTGTCTGTCCGTGCCAAATATAAACCTTTATTAGCAACACAAGCGCAAGCGTGATATAAATGGCTATATGACTGAAACTGTTCTATGCAAAAGAAATTTTGCTGTATAGGTCAAATAATTTCTGAGGAAGGAAGGTCAAATTGATCCACTGCTGGACTGTTAATTTTTTAGAAGAAATGGGAAAGGGTTAATGGGGGAGAGATGACATCTTCCTAAGAACCAATTTTAAAAGAAAATGGGGCAAAACCAATGTGAATGTTGGACAGGGCAACCTGTGCAACCTAGCCCTCTTCTCTGCACTTCCGTCACAACAACCCCGGGCAATGCTGCAGGCTTGAGGAGGAGTGGCTGGGAAGCTGCCTGGCAGAAAAGGATCTGGGGGTCCTGGTGGACAGTCGGCTGAACATGAGCCAGCAGTGTGCCCAGGTAGCCAAGAAGGCCAACGGCATCCTGGCCTGTATCAAGAATAGTGTGGCCAGCAGGAGTAGGGAAGTGATCGTGCCCCTGTACTCAGNGCTTAGCGACATGGTTTAGTGGCAGACCTGGTAGAGTAGGGTCAATGGTTGAACTAGATGATCTTAAAGGTCTTTTCCAACCTAAATGATTCTATGATTCTTGCTGGCCTGAGGATAACATCGCTGTGTGCTGTGCAAGGGCAGGCCGGCTCCATTGTGAAAAGCAGAGGTGAGAATATATGAATGCTACAGATCATCCATTCCCTAAAACTCTTCAGCTCTTAAAACCATTTGAGAGGAAAAATACTAATGTTTGAGAGTTTCCCCTGTCAGTTTTATATTACTTACAGCACATAATAACTTGCAGATGCATTTTGCTCCTGTGCCCCTTCTGCACAAAGGAAAATGAAAACTGTCTGTGGAAGAATTAATTGGCATTTCTGTATTGTTCCTTGGCCAAAGATGTCGTTCCTTCTTTTTTGATGCCCTGAACTCCTAAGTGACAATTAATAGACTAGCTACAGTCAATACTTCCTGAAGTCAATGCTTCAGGCTACTTCCACTGGCAACAATTTCCTGTGAAGTACATGTCTACTAAGAGAAGGAGCCATGTAGGCTCTGTTTGTGTACTGATGGAGTTACGTTGTAGTTTAATTATAATTCACTGCCTGTTTGTCCTTGCCAGCCAACACAAGCCACAGAGTTGGAATTAGAAGTTGTTCCTTCCCATGCAGCAGAAAATGTTTGCTGCGTCCTGCTCAGTAGCAGATTGGCATACCAACTGATGCCAGGAAGGTTTTTGACAGGGCAGGAATTGCAAGACACATTTGTACGTCCCACTGCCAGCACACAGCAAGTGAGGAGTCCAGCAGCATTCTCAGACACTGGGGGCATTTGCAGATAAATGATTCATGGCTTTGGTTGAGATGTTCAATTTACTAGCAAGAAAAAAATGGAAGGGGTTGTTTTATTTTCCTGAGACATAATAAACCTGCTGGCCGTCCCTGCTCTCATTTTTATGATCTCTTTGCTGAATGCAGTTATTTCTATAACTCTTCAGGTGTATCTTGGCGTTTGCCAGTGGAGTCTCTTGAAAGGAGGACTGACTGCAAATGTATGTGGGTGGCTCAGTGGTCTTCAGTTCTGTAACTCACCCGCTACTAGTGAAAGAAGGAGCAGGCCCCTGGGAATATGGATGGCTGGAGGTCCCATTCCATTCAAAACCAAGTGACCCTAAGCTCTTGGAACTGGTCCTGATTATGGCTTTGGCAAAGTGGATGTTCTTGGGATATGTTTGCCTCTTGCACATAGGTCTTGGAAGGGGCCTCAGAAGTCCATCTCCCCATCACCGGGCAGGTTCAACCATATGTATCTCACACTTGCCATGTAACTCTTACTTCTCCATTTTAAAGACTTGCTGTGACAGATACTTCCCTGCAGACTGTTTCACAGCTGCTGTGTCCGCTGAACTGGAAAGTAGCCTTGGTTGGAGCTGACCACCATGGTGGTTCAGAGACATTATTCCTAAAATAATAACATTCCATTGTCTGTATTGAAGGGATGGGCTTCATCATGAGGAAGCCAGTGTTGGACACATAGAGGATGTGCCTATGTCCTGCTCTGAGGTGGCAGTTTGTCCTAAATTCCTACTTTCCATATGAAAGCATTAGCATTTTTTATCTCCAGTGGAAAACACCTTTAGATAGCTCCTTCTTTCCTCTTGTCCCCCAAAAGACTGGAGCTGGGGGTAGCAAAGTGTATCTGTATAATAGGCTTTTCCAAAAGAAACTGCAATTGAGACAGTCTTCAGCTTTGCCAGCCCACTTAAAAATTACTTACTGGGCTCCCTAACATAGGAAGACTTTTAAAAATTACCATGTTTGTAGATGGAGCTAAGTTTGCTTCTTTGAGATGTTGTAAGTCCTGTTTTATAATCACATCTTTTAAAGCTAAGATTTCTGTCGCAATGGAAGCTGAGATTCCCATGTAATGACATAAAAATGCTGGTCTGAAGGAAACACTGATTTGGGCAAGAATTCAGGATACATGTGTTAAGGTCAGTAATGACATGTCATTTAATGCCAAGGAACTTTCGGAGATGGGAACCCACTAGGAGTTCTATTTGGTGATGGGGAAACCAGGTACTGACACTGTAGGATTAGACTGTGATTTAGGGAATGAATTGAAGTGAGGTGTCAGCCGTGGTGTTAAGACCTGCAGTTCTCATTTAGTCATATAATTTTTATTTTTCTTTCTGTAAGCTCTGCCTGCAACAGAGCTTGATGGGCAGGTTCCAGGATAAGTGTTGGCAACAGCTTCCTCAATGTCTGGGTGGAAGAGACCTTTACTGTGTGGACCTGCATGTTCAACTGACATGGACAAGAGGAAGGTGAAAAGCATGTCTTCTGCTCTGGACATGATTTCACAGCTGAAAAGAAGAGCTCTCATGCTAATTTAGCTCTTGCTTGGAAATATCCTCTCTCTGAATGAGAAGCGGCACAGTCTACGTTTATACATGCCAGTATATATACAATTAATATAATTTTTAAGAACATAGAGGAAAGTGGCAAGATAGTGGCACAATGTGAGAGAGTATTAGCAATTAGGGTACAGGAAAGTGTTAAAAGAATTATCTAAGGGAGCAAGAATTCCTTTTGGAAGAAACAAATTAATCACCAGTGTGGAAGAATGAATGATTTGCTTGGGGGAAGTAAGGAGCATGCAAAGAAGGATTCATTATGCAGAGAAGAGAGGGACAGATAGGGCTGGTGATTTTTGCAGCACATTAATTCACAGAGGAACCTGAGCTGTTAGTGATTTGAGAAGTGAGGTATGTGAATCACAGAAAGGCTTCAGAAGGACTGGAGGATGTTCTGAAGGTGAGCAAAAGCAGAGTTATCCCAAGACTGACATGTATGAACAGCACCTGGTGAATTCCAACAGCAGCTACTGTGCAAGTATCTGCAGGGCTGTTAAGTGAAAGGCACTACTCAAAATAGAATTGTCAACTCAAAGTCGTGCCAATTTTATGTAGGATTCCATCCAGTACTCTTTAAATCATTGGAAAGATTCCTGTTGGCTTCAGTCTGAGTTTGGGAAGGCTCCTACTTGCCTATGCCTTCACCCTAGCCAGAGCCCAGCTCCAAAACGGACACCTGCCAGGCATGGCTCACACAAAAGTGGCCAGGACTGAAAGCTGTTGGTGGCCCTCCCCTTCCCTTGGCAGCCTCTTCGCAGCCCCACCAACACTGGGTCTCTGCGCTTGCTCTACCACCTAGCCCTCACTTACCCCATCACCAGAGCCCAGTTCCAAAATGCACACCCACCATCTAGGGCTCCCACACAGAAGTGGACAGGACTGAAAGCTGTTAGTGGCCCTCACCTTCCCTAGGCAGCCACTTGTGGGCACCAGCAAAACCTGGCTAAAGCTTTCGGGCACTCTGGAGAGAAGCAGGGTCCCCTGCAGGCTCTGGCAAAAGCCTGAAAGCCATCAGATACATTGGGATGTTAGGGTAAGAGGGTATGGGGTATGGGATAGGGTTACGGTTTAGGGTTAAGATTAGGGCTGTTAGGGCAAGGATTTACGGTCAGTGTTAGGATTAGCGTTAACATTTGGTGTTAGGCTTAGGTTTTAAGTTTAGGGTTGGGGTTAGGTTTAGGCGCTACATTAAGCGTTAGGGTTAGGGGTGAGGGATATGGTTAGGGGTTAGGGATAGGGTTAGGTTTAAGGGTTTGAGATAGGGTTATGTTTAGGGTGTTGGGTTAGGGGATTAGGATTAGGGGTTAGGTTTAGGCTTAAGAGTTATGGTTAGGGGTTAAAGTTAGGGCTGGGGTTATGGTTTAGGATTAGCATTTAGGGCTAAGGGTTAGGGTTTAGTGGGGCTTAGGTGTGGAGTTAAATGTTTGTTTCAGGTTTGAGGTTAGGGTTAGTGATAGAGTTAACGTTGGGGTTAGGGATAGGGGTAGCATTAGGGTTTAGGGTTAGGAGAGTTATCTTTAGGTTTAGGATTTGGGATTAGGGTTATGGTTGTGAGGTTAGAGTTTGAGGGTTAGAATTAGGTTGTTACATTTATGGTTAAATTTCACGGTTAGGACTAGGGGTTAGGATCAGGGTTAGGGGTTAGGTTTCATGTTAAGGTTTAGAGTTAGGGTCAGGTTTAGTGATAGGGTTTGGGTTAGTTTAGAGTTAGGGCTGGGGGTTAGGGTTTATAGTTAGCGTTATGTTTAGGATTAGGTTTACAGTTTGGGGTTAGGTGGTTAGAGTTAGCGGGTTAGGAAGTTAGATTTAGGGGGTTATATTTAGGGACTATGGTTTAAGGTCAGGGTTAGGGTTAGCATTAAGGGTTAGGACTGGGTTTAAGGGTTAGGAGGTTTTTTTAGGGGTGATTTAGGGTTTGGGTATGGGCTGGAGTTAGCTTTAATGTTTAGGGTTTGGCTTTTTTTTTAAAGTAGATCATAAAAGTTAATGACTAATAAGAGGTGTAATGGACACGGTATCTCTCAGCTTTAGCTGATTATTTGCTGATTATATTATTTCCACATACCATTTTTAGAGGGCAACAAGAGTTGGAAGCTGGGCGAGTTGCTGCACATAGGAACAGGTGTTTCTTCTGTCACAAACAAGATTTTTTTCAGCAGAGTTAACCCAGGTACCATGTAGATTCCAGCTGACACACATGATGGTTTAGTACAAGTGTGAATGGTCATTAATGACCCCTGTGTCTGAGAACCTAGTCAGACATGCAAGTGATACAAATCCAGGAGGAATTACTGGTACTTTGGAAGACAGGCTGATCAAGTAGACATGGGTGCTGACATAAATGAGAGAACTGTTGGTGGCATTCAGGAGATTTATGGAAAGCAGTTCATGCAGCCAGAAATAATCACTTGCACAAGTAGAAGAATGGCAAAGAAGCCAAGGAACAGATCAGAAGCTGCAAGATATGATGACTAAGAATAAAAGTCACTAGCCTGATGTAGCTTGTAGGAGGAGCAGATGCCAGTCACACCAACTAGCTGTAACTGCTGTCCTTAGCATGTGTTAAACTCCAGAATACAGCATCTGATTTAGGAAAGAACTAACAGAAAGAAGCAAAAATGCATACACAAGTTCTTTGAGAAGTGCAACAGAAACAATGAACGGTTTGATAAAAAAGGAAGAGAGGCAGCGGTGTTTAATTTAGGAAGACCAGCAAAACAGGGATGTCATGACATTCTAAGGGCAGACAAAGGGAGATTGTGCAGAGTTTGGATAGTGAATCAGTAGTCACGAGGCATGGAATGAAACCTGATCTGGTGCATCTTTCCTAGACCTAGTAAATAATAGGCTATGTATTTATCATACAGCTATGCTCTGTTAAAAAAACAAAAAAAATTAAAAAAAAAAAAACTAAAACCCCAACAATTAAGTGACTTAATAATCACCCTGGTCATTCCAGATGAATTCACAGTTTTCTGACCTGAACTGATACTGCAAGGAAGTCTAGTTCTTGTTTCATGCAGGAGTAGCAAAATTGATGGCTGTGAGATGCCAGGACTTGAGGCTGATGATGTATCTGTGTCCAATCACTAGATTGCAAGTTGAAAGAATGGAGCTGACAGCAGAAGACTCTGGGTGTTGTAATTCATCGCAGCATTTAAACTGAGCGGCAGGGTCTCTGATGATGCAGTAGAGGTGATAGGATTGTAGCTCTAGCAGCTGGAGCGCAGAGAGGAGAGGCCTGGTTAGAAGAGCAGGGTGTGCAAGTCTGGTTGCTACGTATAACACCAAGAGATGATAAGCGTTGCTATTCATATATTATAGCTTAGTGGCAAAACCCAAGCCCCTGTGAGTGTCCACTGTACTCTAGGCATCTACGCTCAGCATTTCTGCAAATGTTTCTTAGAATTAAGAACTCTGAAAGTGTTCTTGCTGCAAGGTTTTTCCAAGAAAATTCTTCTGTTCTGCTCTGAGCCAGCAAAAAGTAACGAAGTCTAGCTTCCCAGAGTATGGGTGAGGGGACTGGCCACAGAGCCTTTCCCATAAAGAAAGGGGAGTGGAGTCCGCTCACATTGAGGCAAAGAGAAGGGAATCATTCATGGGAATCTTTGGAGGCTTTTGGAGAAAGTGCTGTGCTCCTGTCCACAGAACAACTGGAGATAGTTCACGGAGACTCTCTTGTCTCATGAACAGACGATATTGTAAAAATAAGTCATTAAAAGGGTAGAGTGAATTTAGTACAGAAGCAGAAATTCGAGTGACTAGAGACAGATACAAAAATAAGATCAAAATGCCCACTGGGCACATGGGGACAAACGAGAGGGTCCACTGAAAGGAAGGATATCACTCAAGATGAGGCACTCCCAGCAACAACAGCTTCCAGCACCCTTTTTCTCACTCCTGAGTGAATGCCTCAGCCTAGAACTCAGCAAGGTTAGGGGCATGTGAGCCTCACCCTCATCTGTCTCTCATAGCAGCAAGGCTCCTCAGCCCCAGACGTGGGGAATGCAGCCAGTCACTGACCATACTCTTCAGAGGCGTGTAGAAAAGGCAACTCTTGACTCAGTGCTTTAAATCTCAGGACTCCTTCCTCCAAGTCAATGCAACACTAAAGAAGAGGAGAGCCAGTTACTTGCTGGACATTTCAGACAGCAAATCTCATTATGTCTATGACTGGGGAAAACCTGTGTAACCATCAAACAACCCCACTTTGTGTTTGTAGAGACCTTATGGTTCCCCTCCCTGTCCCCCATGCTGCCTCCTTGCTCCTATTGCCTTCAATGGATTCTTCTCCAAACCCTTCACAGGTATCTTAGAGTAATTCCCCTCCCTTCCTCCTATGACTTCCTCTGAGGTGATGTCCTCACATCATTCAGGCATTCAGCCCAATGCTTTTCCTTCTTCCTGAGTCTGACATATGGCTACAAATACTTGACAGGCAGGAGCAAGCTTGCTGCAGCCGTATTCTGAGCCATCCAGGAGCCAGGGTCAGCAGAGCACTAACCCCGCGCTGAGCTGACAAAAGGAGAGGACTCTTTCCACCCACACCCAGCTAGTGTTGGACACTGAATGTGATCATACAGCCTCATTTGGCTCAAAGCAAGGGCAGGGCTTGTTCATATCTGCCTTCAAAAGGCAACACATATAACTCGTGACACAGTGTGCCTTGCCTTTTCTAGTCTCCTCTTCAGTTTTCTCTTCCTGTTTGCAACTTGTATGCTCAGGAATACAAAGAGTGGGAGATGTGGTAGTATCCTATTGGGTGATTCCTTTCTTAAAACCTTTAAGAAGGACTGGAAAGGAATCAGTGACGCAGAGCATACTGCAGGCAGCCAGGCAGCTGTACAACAACCATTGCAAGTGGCACCCTGGAAGTCCTAGCTGTAAGTATTTCTGATGCTTCCAGCAAGCAAATCTTGGAGAACTTGTTGAGAGGAGCTATTCCTTACCTTGAGAGACAACAGAGTCTGGAGACCAATGCAAAATTCCAGCATTTCATCATCTGAGAAGAGAGAAGAGACTGATCAGGCTCAAGACTACATATACTGACCCTCTAAAGAAAGTGTGTCTCTCCTGTAAGAGGATGTGGAATACCAGAGCATCTGGTTCATGAAGTTATACAGTTGTGGTCTATTCAGTATAAAGTAAAAAACAAATAACAAGGAAAGTGATGAATTAAACACACAAACATTAACAAGCAGGTGGTAACAGTGACAATAACAAAGACCAGCGTTCTTCTGCCACTGACTGATGAGCTGGTAAAGGAGCTACTTAGGCACAGACCTGAAGAGGGTCCAAATTAACTTTGTAGCTGGTAACAGGAGGGAACCATGATTATCACGAGTATTATGAGATATTTGAGGGGGTTTCAGGGACTATTTGAAAATTACTATTAGATACCAGAAGGGGCTTGTGGGATCATGTAAAACTTACTATGGACTGTGAAGGGGAAGGGCCAAAGGCAGGAGAAGGCAAGCAGCAGGGTGGATCAGAGAAGAACAAGCATGGAAGAATGGAGAGGAGAGGGGATAAGGGGCCAGTCGTATGCAAGCAGGTTGTCAGTCAATTCACTTGCCTGTCCGAACCCTGAGCCTGATGGCCACAATCTATCTGATCTTCTTATTAAATAATTTAATTAAGTAATTTTTTTCTGTGTGACATCTCTATCCTGCATTTGACTGCTGCAAGTCTTAAGTGTCAGCAAGTGTAAAAGACACCACGGGTTAAAGGGCAGATATCTCTAGATGTCAGCAACTAGAGGGACTGGCATGCAAGAGATGTACCAGTTAATTGAAGGGACCACAGGCCATAGGGCTCATAGGTCTGTGTCAGCAACTGTAGAAGGGGAGGTAGCTCACAGATGCCAGCAACTAGAGAGACCAGTGTGGAAGAGAAGTCTAGGTGCCAGCAACTGGAGGGATCAGCATGCAAGAGAGCTCTGGGTACCAGCTCTGACCAGGGTCACAGGGGCCTTAGGTTTATAAGCCAGCAACTGAAGAGGACAAGGCATATGTGTGAGAGGTCTAAATGCCACTAACCAGAAAGACTTGGGTGTGTTTATATTTCCTCAGTGAATTTAATCCTGTATGCTTGTGGTTCTGTATACATAATTAGTTAGCAAACTTGCATCTGGTCTAGCCAGTGAGTAGGAGGAAACCTGCATCTGGAAAGGCTCAAGGTCTGTGTAGTGGCTAGGTAAGGGGCGCAGGGTCCAGACACGGATATAAAACAGACCTAGAAGCTGTGCTGTTATTCAAAGACTCTATGAATGTGAGTGTGCTTGTGAATCTAGCGACTGAGGATGTATAAGCTTCTGCTAGTGAACTTCAGTCCTGGTCAGCCAGCGGGGACCAGGACTGGTCTATCTGTGCTAGTGCTTATGTGAGTGCTGGTAAAGGTGCTGCTCTGTGTGTGGTAACCTGTGTGGCTGGCCTTGTCTGCATCCTCTCTGTATGTGCCTCTCTGGAATATATGTTCAGCCTTGCTACTGTCTGAACCTGCCACTAAGAACATGCATTGGACTGGGCAAGAGCAGCCTCCTGTGTCTTAGAGTCATCCATCTGGGTTTCAGTGGCAGGGAAGGAGCAATCCGCAGGTCCTGGAGTCTGCAGGATTCAGCAGCCACCAGTAACATCATTAACATTTCCCATGTCTCCTGGATGCCTGCTTGCCCTGTAACCAGTGGCTATATTTTATAATTTATTTATAACCGTGTAAGCAAGAGCACTGTGTGCACAGGGAGATGTAGGCACAGATGTAGTAATTCTGCTCCTTCCAGGCAGCCATTTTTAAATCCCAGAAAATGGATAGGTACTACTGGGCTAAGTTCACCTGTGCTGGTACTAATACAGTCTCCCCGTGAAGGGCAAGAACAAGTAGAGGAGAAACCAGAGAAGAAGAGTGAGCTGGAGTATGGAAGAGGAGGAAGGTCTTTCTACATGACTGGGAAAGTGGGAAGAATGGATATGAAAGAAGGAGCAAGGGACGCCTTGGAAGATGAATAGTGATCATCAAAGATGAGGAGACAGATAAAGGCAAGAGGGTAAAGCTGGCAGACTAATAGGGAGAAAGAACAGGGGGAAAAAAGATGACTAAGTTGTTTTCAGCATATGCACAGCTTGATGTAAATGCAGAACATGCAGCCTTTCTGCTGTTTCCTGGGCATGCTCCATTGCCTCATGACTTGACCTTGTCTCCTACGGCTCCTTCCTTCAAAGGGTCCTGCCTCAGGACACTGAGGGAAACTCAGCACTCTGGGGCTACCAGGTTCTTCCAGGGTGCTCCCTGCAGCAGAGGCAGGTGAGTACACAGAGAAACACTCGGGAATAAGCTCTACCCTCTGTCAGTTTCTCTGATAACCTCCATCCAGCCAAAGACACAAGTGCGCGTTCAATAGGAGAACACAGGGCACCAGAGGACTAATCAAGCAATCTGGATAATTTTAAGAAAGGTCCATTTCAGAAGGAAATGAGAATTTTTGCACATCCTGTGTTAAGACCAAAAAGATCTCATTTCTCCCCACTATCAACATCTTCTGTCTTCTCTGTACGCTTCCTATGCCCTTTGCCTTTGGTTACATTGAGGGTATTCACAACACATAATGATCTATCTTGGCCAGCAGTGGAGGTGACCACATCACCAACCTCCCACCACATTACACTTTTCCCAGAGATCCTTTTAAATGCCCTTGGCAGGACAAGAGGGACACAGGAAAACTGGGGGAGAGGAGGGGCTGGCACTCTCACCTACAACCAGTGCTGAACACAGCACTGTCTCCTGGCCAAATTGCAACTCCATATGTTCTACTCGACCAACAACGCTGGGAATGGGAAGAGAGAGGTCTCCACAGTCCATGGCAGACACTTCTTCCAGCCTGTGGGACACAAGAGGTGTTATTACCTCAAGTGGAGGAAGAGGAAGAAAAACAGGACTTCTCACTGATGGCAATACTTCTTGGTCTCATTGGGAACAGGCCCAGAAGAGGACGAATCTGTTTCATACAGCATGTCTGGAGGCAGATTCCACAAGCAAAACCATAAGGTGCTGTCCATTTGGGTTACTCACCACTGAGGCTAACCATCAGCTGGGCAGATTTGCCCTGCAGTACACACAGACAGAATGACACAGCTCTGCCTTCTAGTCTGGCAACTCTAGCACACAACTTTGCCAGTGGTCCTGATGCCTTGCCCTGTAGCCCACCCTCTGCACATGTGCCATGTGCACCTGCAAATCTGCTAGTAATTATCATTGGGTCTGGGAATCAAGAGTGCCTATGTTCTTGTCATAGGTTTTCTTTTAGCCACCCCTCCTTTTCTACTGTGCAAAGACTTACCCCAGCTGGTTTAAACAGCTCTTGGAGATGAGATTTGGTAGACACCCAGTGTTAACAGTCGCTTTCAATACCTGACCTTGGCACTAGAAAAAATAACAACAGATAATTACTGTGGGCTCAAAATTGGCATACCCAATCCTCCAACAGTGTGACAATCCCTTAGATCTTCCTTAGCAACACAGCCAAAGATGTGGTGTTTTAGGCAGTAGTCATAAGGCTTATCCAAGACAATGGTGGTCTCCCCAGTGCTCTGCCAAAGGCTTCTTTTTTGAATTTGTCTTCTTTAATTCGGGTTTGATTGCACAGACACTTATCTGTTATTAGTGACTTTTACTTAGCAGTATTCCAGTCAAAAGATGCATAACTAGTGAATTTGTTCAGAAAACCCACATGGACTTTATTAGCAGAGCAATAATTCATATTACAAAAGCTTCTAACGGAATATAAGGATGTGCTACAGCCTTTGTAGGTTTCCTCTCTCCATTTCTTCTGGTGTCACAGGGAACAATGTTCCAGGACTAGACATCTGTTCTCAGTTGAACAGATTCCAGAGGGAGAAGCCTGTGGGAGAAGCTGGAGCACCCAGGACAAGCATCCCTGAGAAGAGCTTGAATTTAAGGCAGTTCCCAAGATAACTAGGCTCTTGAATCCAAGAAATAACATAATCAAGAGATGTCTATTTTGTGTGGGGTTTACATTAAGTTCCCAGATAGCTCTTTAAGGAAATATGACATGAACACTACAACTACAATATTCACAGCTGGTATCATCTAGCAAAGGGAGACATTGGATGCCCTGCACCCAAGTCACCTCTGCATGATCTTACTGGAACAATCCCCAGTGCCTTGCCTACTTCATTTCTTCATGCCTTTGCACTTGAAAGGGAACAGGAGATGTGGTTGCCATCTGTTTTCTGTCCCCTCTGCACTTAGGTTCTTAATGGCAGGCCAGAGGTGCTGAAGTAACAGCAGGTCTCGTATATGGTAGAGGTCTGAAAAAATAGGGTTGTCAAGGACGTCAATAAGAGTCATGTTCAGAAAAAAAAGGAGGAGCAAGAGTTAGTAAAGGAACCGGAAAAGATGGAGTAACTGCCATCTACAAAATATGGCTTGCACCTACCTGTAGTGCCTAACCATACCCATTCTTGACGGCCTAGTCCTTCAAGGCTCTGTCTTGCACCAACACCCAAAAAAAAACCCAACCACAAAGTTTCCATCTTGGGACACTCATTTTCCTCCTGCTATCATTTGTATTTTTCCTGTGATTCCTTCTCTTGCATCCACTATGGCACTCAATGTCATGAGCCACTCAGAAGCAGCAACAGACCTCCCACAGCTCCTCTAGCCTTATGCCTATTCCTGATGAGCTTAAATTCTTTGAACACCTTAAGCAGATCAGCATGACCATTGGGGACTCAGTGCAGCACCAGAAGGGTCAACGAAAATGTCTCAATTCCCTGATTTCTTAACTAAATCTCTTTATGATTATTACATGGGTTAATCATCACAGAGCGCTATGTCCAGTATTTCCATTTTCAAAAATGTGCTATTTGTGAGTTATAAAGAGAAAGGAGAAAACACCCCCTGTAAGAAATACTGTAATGCTGCAAAACAGACACAACACCGATAGTACCTTGAGTGTTAATTGCACTCAAGGCAACCTCAGAGAGCACATGCTGGAAACTTCAAGTCTGTTTTGTCTTGCAGCTCTTTCTCTGGTCTAAACTGCATTGGCAGTATGCCAGTGTAGAGAATTTCATCATTCTGAACATTTAGATACACCATATTCCTTGAATGGCCATTTAGTTAAGAAATTCTCAAGCACTGCAAGACCACTGGAGCTAGAGATCTCAACCTATTTTGTTTCACAGAGTTTACCAAGAATCGTGTAAGACTCGTATATGTATATATGATGTATATTTAAATAACATCAATGGGTTTAGAAGGATGAGCATTCCCCATGTGTGGTGACACCCAGGAACAAGGACAGCAGTGCTCAAGTAGTATCTACACAGAAAATTTGCACAGATGAGTATTTTCAACAGATGCTGATTTGGTTATTATACTTCTTCTTTTATAATGTAAAAAAGCATGTCTTATTCATAAAGAATTATGTCCAGTTAATTAACAGTCCCATGTGACTGCAAACACTTGTGACTTCTTACAATACCTAAGTGAGGCATATAACGCTAAATACTTCAGGAAAGCCAATTCAGTCCAAGGCTGCTTTCTGGCACATGCTGTGGAAATCGCCACAGAACTACAAAGTCACAGGTTGAGAGAACACAAAACTTAACCAACCTGATACCAGCCAGAAGATTCATGAAACAGAGTCAGAGCACAGAGAAACCAACCCCCAGAAGCTCTCTCTGCAGGTCTTTGCACATTCATACAGGAATACTCCCCCAGCTCCTTCACAGATGAGCAGTCCCATTTCACTGCGGAGCAGTGTGAACTGCCATCCCGTGGTAACACAGATCACACATGACAGAGCTGGTAGGAGATCCAGCTGAGCTGCTGCCTGTTCCCAGAATGCACACCCATTGTCTTGCCCTTTGTTCATGCGTGCCTCACAAAAACTATCCATCTTCCAATTGTACTAGTAACTATTTGCCCAGAGAATTCAACGGGAGCCTGAGGAGAGCCCTTGGTCCAGCATACCACAAATGCAATGCAGATTAGGTAAGGAGTACACAGGCATCTGATGAGCACTGCAAGCCTTCTTGAACTAAGAGGACTTTTCATCACATTACCCACCCCCATCTCTGCCTCAGAACTGTTACTACCAATCACCAGTAGTCTTTGTCTAAAGGTCAATTATGGGGATTTCCAAGAAAGAGAAAGAGGGGAGGGGAATCAGCAAGGATCACCATTTATAAAGAAATTTTTCCAAAATAATGTCAGTTTCAATGTCAAGAAGCTGCTTTAACGAACCAAGGCTGATTAATCCCAAGTTGCTTTGTCACAGAGGAAAAGCAGCTTCAGACAGCAGTGGAATCTTTCAGCATCTATTTCCAAGTGCCCACCACAAAAAATAACAGCTTGGTTTTACAATGCAGGTGCCAGTCATGGCAAGTGTTCCAAAGTGCTTTGCAAAAACTGTCACAAAAAGGGGCAATACTGCTAAAGTACCACGTGAGCAACCCACCTAAGTAAACAGGAAGGTGAGTGACTGCAGTACAACTATTATAGACTGGGTCTGTCTGTGATCTCTGAAACTTAGAAAGGCCTTATGCACAGGACAACTATAACCTGCTAGAGTGAAAACACGTATTGCCTGAATCTTCCTGTATCACTGAAATCTACATATATTCAGCTTTATTTCCTAGTCAAGTTCAGTTACTAGTTAGGTGATGTATTTGTTACCACTTGGAAATTTTCAGCATACTCACCTGGGTGTAAATGGAAGCTTTATGCTAGTGGATGATCTTTTCCTGGAAGCTGCTGTCATAAAGAAGAGGCTTCACTGGGGTCATGTTCCATTTCTAATAAAAACTACACCATAGTCAAGCAGTTCTCCAAAAGGTATCAGCTCTCCTCTCTGGTTAAAATGAACTGGCAGCCTGGGTGCTATTTCCTGCTATAGATCTGTTATTACAGGCAAGGCTTTTTGAAGTTCACAAAAGTGAACATGAAAAGCAGCAAGACTAAAAAGAAGGGGAGGAGAGCTTCCCTTCCTTCAGTGTAAGAACAATAAGTGTGGCAAACAGTGACTGGCTCTTAAGAAGGGCAGAAAAAGTGAGAAATGCCTATGCAGAGGGTACTGATTTTAGGGAGAGTTAAGTGCAGCATTAGACCTATTTCCTTGACTGTAATGTTCATTAACCTTCTTCCATGAAGGAAAATGTGTGACAGCTGGGGTACATTAGAAACATAAAAGGGGAACAAGTAGTGGACTCTGATGCTGAGTTAGCTACTGCCCCTGGGATATGATACCTATGCATGCCTGTCCTTGTTCAATGTACATGCCTGGCAAAAAACTACTCTTTATCTTTGAGTTTCCTCTTTGTTGTGGTTTAACCCCAGCCAGCAACTAGAACCATGCAGCCCTTGCTCACTCCTCCCAGCTGCAATGGAGGAGAGAATCAGAAGAGTAGAAGTGAGAAAAAACTTGTGGGTTGAGATAAAGACAGAGGTAGAACAAAAGCCACGCACACAAGTGAAATTCTTTCATTGCTTCCCATTGGCAGGCAGGTGTTCAGCCATCTCCAGGAAAGCAGGGCTCCATCACACATAATGGATACTTGAGAAGACAAACAACATAACCCCAAATATC
>VYXH01009695.1:14072-44535 GCA_013397275.1 Burhinus bistriatus | reverse complement strand
TCTTCTCCCAGCTTTATGTACTGAGCGTGACGTCACATGGTCTGGAATATCCCTTTTGTCAGTTGGGGTCAACTGTCCCAGCTGTATCCCCTCCCAGCTTGTGCCCTCCCAGCCTGCTTGCTGGCAGGGTGATACAAGGAGCAGAAAAGGGTTTGACTGCCTAGCAACAAATAAAACCACCAGTGCACTATCAAAAGTATTTCTCATCCCAAATCCAAAACATAGCACTATACCAGCTACTAGTAAAAAAATGAATTGAAACCACAACACTCTTACAGAACAATACAGAGCAGTGATTAAAGAAAAGGAAACACCTTAATTTGCTCAAAAAAAGACTCCAGCTATTTGGAGAAATTACACTGAGAGCCATTCATCGTATTAGTCTGTTTTCCCAAGTATGGTTATGTTAACCTAGCTGAATCAGAGTCCAGGGTAAGCAATGCTTAACTGCAACAGTAAAGGATGGAAAACAAACCAGACAGTGGCTTTGCATGGTCCTGAGACTCCTGATCTGAACATTTCAGAAACTTGCTACCAGGCCGTGTTCATCTGATAATTAATTGTGCCAACTGAATTTTCAAAGGTGTATGTGTTTTTCCTGGAAGTGTAGACTCTACAGTCTAACTAGTGAGATGTTCTTCAGGACAGGTAACTGAAATAAACACAGCTTTAAAATGGATTTTTTATACCAGGTCTTTATCTTGGTGAGTTTCATATCTGCATATTACTGAACAGCTCTAACCATGCAGCCCTCTTTCATGAGGCACAGCTTTTGGATGTGCTTTCTTACCTACAGGGGCCAGGGAGGACTGCGTTCTGCTGTACAGGAGGATATAAGAAGAAAAGGGAGCTAAAAATACTGCTTCCATCAAGAAATGCAACAGCGCTAATTCAGAGCACAGTTAGCCACTTTCTTAGGAGGTCCTTTGACACCTGAGAGAATCAGACCAGACTGGATCCAGTAAGTGTAAATCAACTAGGGGCACCTGTCTTAAAGTGATAAGGAGACATTCCTTGCTTCTGTATGCAGTTATGAAATACCTCACATCATGGGAAAGCTGGCCTCCAAAGGAAGGAGATGTGATTAAAGTAGTTTATCTTCAAGTATGGACAACTAGAATGCATGTGGCTTCTGCCACGTGGCTTTCCTCTGTCTGTTGGAAGAACTGAAGGCCATGTGGGAAATCTGCTCTCTCTGGCTCTGCAGCTGGCTTTGTAATTAATAACTTAGCATGGCCCTTGGGAGTGGGGTAGCTGGAACTCATTGTGCATTTACCATCACTGTGAAATCAGCAGCACCGTGTTGTTGCCTTACCTGGCACTGTATTAGCAGGAGTGAAGTCTCTTTTCTCCTGTCTTCTCCCTTTTCCATCTTTTCATCCTGGTCTTTTGCCAGTGGAGAACGAACCCATGCAGACTGAACCCTGGTCTCGCCCCGCAGCTTGTTCAGATTGCCTTCCAAGAGGCGCCGCTGAACCACGCTATGTGGCTGCTGTCTCCACCACAAAGAAAGAGAAATCCCGTCTAAGTACGGAGCTAAGGACAAGGACATTTGCTAGCCCAGGGAAGCAGATTGCAAATACTTGACACAGCTGATCATCCTAATGAAAGACAGGCTTATCCCAAAAAACTTTCTTTAAATCCCAAGATTTTTTCTGTGACCACTAAGGTGATGTTAAAGTTTTGGGCTGTCTGTGACAGGCAGGTCTCTGGGATATATCTGTTCCTTCAGCTAAACATGCACTTAGCAGTCTCATACCTATTCAGGTACTGCAATACACTACCCGGTGGGTGTGTGCTGACATCCAACCAGGCACACTCCCACCTTCTAACATGGGAGGGGACATGGGACACAGCATGTGTGCAATGTACATGTGGGTAAAAGGGCATGAGTCCAGAAATTGCAGGTGTAGAAACAATTATTTGTAGTGAAGTAGGAAGCTTCCCCTGCATAGGAAATTAAAGCTAGTTTTTAGTGTTCTTTGGAGTCTATCTCTGCTCCCCTCCATCAGAAGTAATACTCTTTGGACTCCCTTCCTAGTCAGGGGAGCATCCATAAAGCCCTATGTTGTTCACAGCTCAAAGGGAGTGCCATCAGCCAGATCAATGGCTGAAGGAACTTCATTCCTATCTCATGTATCTCATTCATATCTCATGTGTCTCATATTCCTTTCTCATTCCTATCTCCTTTCGTCTGGGTGGAAGACAGGGAGGTGCACCAAAAGGGAAGAAAAATTGTGAAAACCTTCTTGTCCCAACATTGCATACACGCAGAGGACAGTGTTGCTTTGGAAAGACAGCTCCCTTTGTCATCAGCTTGATGCTCTAGTTTTTGACCAATGTTGATCCAGCACCTCCAGTCCCTGCACCGCCACTGAATCAACAATGGGCAGCATCAATGAAGTAGGCCTGTTGGAGGTAGCTTTGTCCTTCCTCCATATACTCCGCCCCATGGCCCTTCCCCAGGAGAGCAGCTGCTCAGAGCTGACAATAGTGTTCTCAGTAACAACTGCCTATGTGAAGAAAGGCAGCAAATCTAAAGGGGCTAATGTGCTACAGCATAAACCATTGCGTTTATCTTTCTCAAAGAAAAATTTAAAAATCAACTTCCAGATGATGCAGCAGTTTGATGTAGGATCTTATCAATGTGCAGGCCAAATGTGTGAATTACACCAGACCTGCCAGTGAGTTGGGCTGTATTAACCCTACAGGGTGTGTGTGCTTCAAACCAGTTTTATGCTTGGTCAGAGGGCTGAGGCCAGGGAAGTGTGTAAATTGCAACTCGAAGCACACTGACTTGTCAGTTTTGCCCAATGCTTGATGTGGGAGAGCCGTTATTGCCTCTTTGGTTGCACTCAGCCTTGCTTGTTGCAAGGTGCTGAGTCCCTCGCGCCTGTTTCCACATCACTCAAGCAGTGAGAGTAAAAGCATTCACATGCTGCATGTTCCTGGTCTTTTCTCAGCCTAGTGTGCAGGCACACAGTCCAGCTGGCCGTTGTACTTCACTCCCTCGATACTCTGAACACAGTACCAGTTTTGGCTGCTAGCTAACATAGGGGCCATGGAAAAAGGGCAGGGAACCTACAGCAGGTCTCCAAATTCCTGTCCTCCCTCCTGCCTCCTCTCACAATCTGGCATGTGAAGGACTTTTCCCTGTCCCCACAACCTTTCCCACAGAAAGAGCAGGCAGGCCCTTTGTAGCTGTCACCTCCGTCTCCTTCTTGTCATTCAGGCTGGGAAGAAACCAAGCACTGATAGAGTAGCACTGATGGAGTAGCTGAGCTTTTGGACTGTAGAGGCAGTCTGATTCAAGAGCAGATTCCTGGGGCCTGCCCTGTCTTCTGTCTCACCATTAAGAAAAACCAAACATCACAGTGTCATGCTTGTAGTTGTTATAAAGCTGGAAATGTGAGGTCTCCACTGAAACATATAATTACTCATTGTTGGAGATGGGATGGGAGCATCAAATATCAGACACTGATGGATGCATTGCATAAGCTGAATGCACACCCGGAGTACACAGAAAAGAGTCGCAAAAAGTAACAGCCTGACTTTGACTGTATAAGAAAACATGTCTATTTTTTAAATGACATGGGGCCTTGCTCTAATCTTAGGACATGCAGGGCTGCCACAGCTGGAGTCTCTGGCAGTGTCAGTGGAGACAGATTTTGGGGAATTAATTAAAGTCTCCTCCCAGTGTAAGTGCTATAGGACTTTGGGGTGTTTCACACTCTCTCCAAGATCAACGTCTCCAGCACTTCCTGCTGCTGCTTTGTTTTCAGCCCTGCATTCCTGTTCTCCAGGAGGGAGCCAGATCAATTTAGGAAACAGATGGAGAGTTTTGCATGGGGCTGGAGGAGTGCCTGAAAGCATATTTTGGACTCAATTTGTATTGCATAATTTGTAGCCCCCAAAACATCACAGCGATATCACAGTGGCCCATCAAGTTGCAGGGACTGCTGAATCGCTCTTAGAAATCTAAGGCCTGGTTCTTCTCTTGCTCTGAGGTAGACCAGAAATGAAGGTACCACAGCTACTGCATTGACCCCACGTATGGCACTATGTGTACGAACTTTGCACAGGTGCCACACTTTACTTTGTGCCTTCTAACCCCAGTGCAAAATTTCCATGGCAGAAAAGATGTTATGCTTTATTCACTGCTCCCTAGCTCCACGGCAAAAACGCTTCAGCGATTCTGTTACAGACCAAATATAAACTATGCAGTGGTTTTGAGTGACTGAACACCACCTGCATGTGAGGGAGTCTCTGGCCTAGAATGGTCAATCTGACAAGGAGAGCTGCTCATGGCAAGCAATTTAGACAAGGCCTGTCTTGCTAGAGCAAGTATTTGGGGCTTCAGGATGCCAGCCTCTGGTGACAAAGACTGACAACCCATGCTGTGCAGGACTCTTACAGAGGCCTCTGGCTGGAACCGCAGTTGTTGTTTTGGGGCATGGTGTGACAGGGGTCAATTCCAATGCAAAGCAGGTAGACGTGTTTCTCTCTGCCTTTGTGGCTGGGCTCGGAAAACGTGCACTAAAAGACACAAAAGTGGCTCCTCCCCATTCCCTGCCAAAAGCTGTACAAGGAAGAGCCTAGGGGTATGTTTGGCTATCCCCTCCTGAGGAGATGTTTCAGCTGCAATGCTGCAGGGCATGAAGGGCCACTGCGAGCCTGCCCCTGCTGCCGGACTGAAGTGGGCCCTCCAGGCTCCCGTATGGCCAGACCTCCTTCCCCACGGGGAGGACAGGCCCTGTTCCTCGCTGACACAACACTTGTGTGGCTCCCCTTTTATACTTCAGACAGCAACCGTGTTCAGGGCCAGAGGGATGGTCAAGACTAGTCCCTGCGGAAAGCTGTGTGTGCAGCTGCAAAGGGCTGGCAGAGCATGAGATGACAGCTCAGGGTCACTTTGAGGAGCCACCCTTGACCCTGCCAAGCCAGGGACTCTCAGCAGCGGCTGAGGTGGGTGCGGGGAGGGTGGCGGGAGCAGGAGGGTGCGCCGGCATGGAAATGTGGCACTGACCCGTCATCTGCGCCTGACAGAGCCTCTGCGCCCGAAGGTTTCAGCAAGGGGGATGGCTTTCGTTCAGACCCAGTGTCTGGGACTCTGCCTGTCCCACACACGTGTATCCCTGTGCGTAGCGGTGCCTCGCTGCCAGCAGCTGTGGGGCCTGCCATGAAAGCCGGGAAGGGACCAGAGGAGATACACACACACAAGCATCCATGGTGCTGCTGAGATGGTCTGAGGATACAGAGGGAAAAGTGGGCTGCAGGGTGGGGCAAGATCTTCTATGACACCCACTGGCACAGCTGGAATAAGTGGTTGTGTCCACATCACTGGGCAGACCCAGGCCCTCTTTTAGGGCCTTTTCCCTCTTTAGACCTCCACATTCTTCAGCAGTTATACTCCACAGTGGAGAGGACAAGTTATACAGCAAAACTGCCAGAGCAATGGGGACATGCGTGCAGTGAAGCCAGCAAGAGGTTCTGTGGGAAACTGCTCCCTGCCTTGGGGAAGTCCCTCCAGACCACAGACTGCCCAGGCTCCTGGAACAGATCCCCTCCCTGATGCTTCCTGCTCCACATCTCCACAAAGAGACACCCACAGGCCTCTCTCCTGTGCTTCCTCCCCAAAGGTCTTATCCATGGGTGCTGGACACTGCAGCTGCCTGTGCACCTGGCTAGTGGTCCTGCCCTGTGCTTGCCCCTCCAGAAATTCAAAGAGTGCGGGGCAAGAGAATAATGCAAAAATGTGACAAGGTCAAATCTTGGAGTTTCAGGAACTGGGATTCCCTCCCTGCTGAGTCCAGGAAGGAGTCTGCTTTTGAGCTGGATCATGCAGGAATACATGGGGGCTTTCAGAGATGTCCCACACAGAAATATACATGTCAGATGAACATATTTGTGTACAAGGTGAGTGGAAAGTTGGATGCTGGGGAGTCCTTCCAGTCCATGTCTGCCTGTCTCTGTGAGGAGTTTTGTCCCTATGGGGATACATGGGAAGATGGGTGCAAAACATGGGCAATTCATTCTTTCCCCTCACCCTGGCCTGCTCCTAGATGATGCTGAAGGAAAGTTTTGTCTTTGCTGAACCCATGACCCTTTCACAAACCTGGCAGCAGTTCCCAACTGGGATCAAGGAGGAACCCCTCCCAAATGGGGTCCCACTGGACTCACCAGGTCCTTGGAGGTGCCAAGCCTTGTCAAGCCATCCAGGGGCAGCAGGTCAGCAGAGTCCTTGTGCACAAACTGGGTGGCCTGTTTAAGGCGCCTCTTCTGTTGCAGAATAGCTTTGTTCCTCAGCTCCACCTCACACTCCTGTCGCTCCAGGTCAGAAGTACCTTCACTCTGCTTTTCCTCCTGGTCTCCTTGCTCCAGTGGCAGGGGGCAGCTCTTCCTCGTGTTCATAGTGAAGATTCAGACAGAACAGGTCCCTCTTGATATGCTGGGGTGTTCCCTGCACTTGTCTCCTGGTGTTTGCCCTCTTGAGGCTGACTCAGTCTCTGAGCTCCTTTCCCTTCCCCACAGCTCTCCTTCTCTCCCTTTCTCTGCCTTTCTTTCTGCTCTCTTAGTTATAACTCACCCATCTCTGAAGTGTTTCTGTGCCTTTTTCTCCCTCTGTCCTCTCCACTCCTCCAGTATCCCTCTGCTCCCCACCTCTTCCTCTCCCTCTCTTCTGCCCTGACTGCAGCTCTGCCTCCTCCAGTCAGTGGGTCCCTGTCATAACAGAAAAAGCCCCACGTCAGAAACCAATTTCCATAAATTACAGCAGAGCCTGCAAGATGCTCCAGCTGGAAAAATCCAGCAGCAGAAGGATGGCCCCGCTGCTGGGGGCTGGACTTACCTCCCTCCGGCTGTGCACGCGCATGCGCGCGTGTGTGTGAGTGTGTGTGTGTACACTGCCTGTTCCCCCAATACGCTGAAGAGACAGTAAATCTCTCGGTGGCAGGCTGTGCAGTTCAGTGTCTCTGCTGGGGTGGCTTTGACGCATCTCGGTGAATCTGTAAATACATGGTCCAGTCTAGGAGATGATGCAGTGCCTTGGTAAACGGGAGACAGCATCCGTCTCAAGGTTCCTGGCAGGCATGCACAGTCTATTTCTGCACGCATTTGGAATAGGCTGCACTGAAGGATTTTACTGTGCAGCTTGAACGAAATGCTGAAAGCCTGATTCTGCTTCTGGCCAGGGCAAATGTATTGGGCCTGACTCTGCCCTCATTTTCACCCCTCTCCATCTACATCTGAAGTTGCAGAAGCCTAAAATCACTGGCTTGTCAGTACCAGTGGACTTGACTCCCTGTTTACATTAAGAGTATGCTGACATTGCTGCAGGGTGAGATGTCTGGACCGGGGCAGACATCCTTCCTTGCAGGGGAGAAAGGACATGGCAGAGCTCACTTTTTCAACTTTCTGCCTCCACATTGCCCTGCTTGGAACTGTAAGTTCAATTTGAACTGAAGCTGCTTTATTTTGATCCCTTTTCACTGGTGAATGCACTGCCCCAGTAAGCACCAGTTCTGAGGTCATGTACAGAGGACGAAACTGAGTTTTACCATGAACAGCAGCTGGGGGTGAAACAGCTTTCATGTACAACATAGAAGGAATAACAGCAACAGACTATGAAACTTACAGCAAAACGAGGCTTTCTATTGCTCCCTTTCTTTTTTTCCAGCTTAGTAGTATGTAACATTCCAACATTACTGATACCAATTATTTCTATGATCTAGATTGTATATAAAAATATAACACTGAGTTTGCAATGTTAGGATGGTCCATGTACAAAGACGAGTCCAGTCAGCCACTGTGAGACCTCGGTGTGGTTGCAGAAACTACAAAAAAGTTAGCCTCAGTGCAAAGCAAACCATGTTGTTTGCCTTTTAATCCCTGCTAATCATAACAGTGTTAGCATGTCTCTTGGGATCTTTGGTCCTCAAATGTTAGAAGGGAGGCTGGTCATTTTTAGAGTAATTCTAAAATTTGAAGATGCTAACCTTTTTGTTCCCAGTATGCTAACTGCCTTACACAAGGTATCATGGTTCATACAGCACCAACTTGCAGAACCAGATTTGGCAGGAATAAGAGTAGAAATATATTCTAACAGCTTTACACTACAAGGCCAAACTCCAACACCATAATGCAGGGTCCCATCAAGAGCTCAGCAGAGCTTTTTTCAACTGTCCTTGTCTCTCTGCAAGCTGAATTAAGAAGAGAGTTTAAATAATGGATGTTCCCAGGGAAGCTTTGTTCCTATGGTCTTGTTTTCTTGCTTCCAGGTTGTCATGATTCCTGATTTACACACAGTTTTGACCTCTTGTGGCCTCACTGAGCATCCTCTGAGTCTTGTTATCAAGTGCTTTAAGCATCCCCATGAACCACTACTGAATCACATGCCTCTAGTCTCACACAGGGCCCTGTTTCCCCTCTGCAGACTGTGAATACTTCAGCAGGCCAGCCTTGACAAGGCAGCTCTGCTTCTGCTGGCAGCAATGGCAGTGTCAATTTTCTTAAATCCTCAGAACAGACCTTAAAATTGTAAAGTAGAACAGAGCATCTTGGGACCAGATCCCCTACAGTCCCTGCCTTGAAACCTATGGGCAGTTATACAATTTCTGATGAGATTGTCTCCCACCTTGGATGTGCATGTGGGCATGAAGAGGAGAGAGCACTCAAAGTTCCCAGTCCCAGTACCCCCTTGCAGCTAGCCACCCTTTATTATTTGTTCTTGCCCTGCACTTTGGAAAAGCCCAATCAAAATTGGTTTGCCGTGCAGCTCTGCTGGAGCTTGAGTAGTCCTGCTTTAGGGTCTGATCAGCTAATCCTAGCCTCTAACTCACAAAATATTTCTCTCTTAGTGCCTCAAAGGGGAAAATTCTTCAAATCTTATTTAAAGCTTTCTCTCCTTCTTCATACTTTCTGCTCCAAAGAGCAGGTCACTTAACTTTTTATAATCTATCATGTGTTAGTTTCCAGATCTGGCAAAAAACCCTAGCATTTTGATGGAGGTGGAGTCATCTTCTCCCTTCAGAGGCATTCTGGGTTCTAGATCACTGTTTTTTTCTCTTCAGCTATTACTTTTCCGATCCTGTTCTGCTTAAACAGAGCCCATTTACTAATTGGTTAGTGTTTACAGATTTTTTGCAGAACGGACATTCTTAAAGGTTTTCTAATGGAGAACCAGACCACAGTACAACAAATTTAAGTTTATTCCCAGTAGCTATGCCTTTCCCAGTCATATTTTGTAGGCCCTGGAAAATACTGTATGACTCACTAACAGCCTGTTAGAAAAATTAAGCTGATTTAGATAAAAACATTCATACACAATCCCATACACTCTGAGAAATTATTTTCCTTCTTAGATCCAGTCACATACAAGAATCATAACCCATTATATCTCACTACTCTCCGCCCTTCATATAGAAATTCTTACAGGATGTATAACAGTGCTATTCAGACAATGGAAGAACCACTCCACCTCCACAGAAAATAAAAGCCCTTCTCCTTGCTTCTGCTAGCAGCTTGGCCTTCTAGCTCAAGCAGTTACAGGTCAGTGAGAACTCTGGGGCAAAAGATTCCGGCTTCTAACCACAAAGCCACAGCACTATATCTATGTTCATGGCTGTTGGTGCCTGCTGTTGACCCCCTCCATGTCTGAGAAATGCTGAAGAATTCAGAACTAGTGCCCATATTTCTGAGGAAAGGCACTGAAAAACAGTATTTCCCAGTAGCCAGTTTGCCCAGCCAAGAAACAGGAGAGGGTCAATAGTCCAGCCAGCTATTCCTTTGTTGAAGAAATTAATGAACAGTACATGAAGTAGTGAAGGGGAGGAATGGACTCTTGCTGAAAGAACTAACTCGCAGATTAAAGACCATGAGACAAAGTAAAGATTTTACCTCCTTCTGCCAGGAGCATTAGTGAGCATCCCAGTTGTTTGAGGAGCTGCTCTGTTGAAGGTTTTCACTGGTTTGACTTGAAATTCACAAAATGAGGTTCTTTCACCACAGATTTTCCTTGTATCTCGCTTCTGGGAAGCTTTACCTAACCTAATCATACCTCATTTTTGCAACTTTTAATATTTGTTCCTTTGTTAAAGGATTTTCTTCAGCTTTGAATTTTTCTCTCTTTCAACGATTTGAAAACTATTATTTTGTCCTCTTGTAGAGCAAACACAGTGCAGGTGGGAGTGTGGTTTGTAGATAAAGAGCATTACATTTCTTTTGTGTCAAGCTGGGCTCTTACAGAGCTCAACAATAGTCCCCACATAATGTCACCAGCCCAGAGGTTGTTTCTACATTACACCAGTTTCCAAGGCACTGTTTCAGTTTGGTAAAGGAAACTTCAAGTGGCTGTAAAATTATCCCTCAGTGTAGCAGTTATGTCAAGACCAGGAGATTCCTTGTGGTGGCCCACTACAGGATCGCTATGAGATGACTTTCTGCTCATCTTCTTGCATTCTCTGTGCACAGTCTGTGGGTGCACAGATGGTGCAGAGGAGGGATGAGAGGACAAACCAAACTATGCATACTTCTCTTTCCCCTTCCATCTCTGGAAAAAAAGCTTCCCCTGCTTTGAATTCCCTCCAGTTTGTCTATTTGGATGACAAAATATATTCCTATTCTTCAAATAATAAGTAATAGGTTACAGTATTTATATCTGTGAATATGTCTGGCAAGTTTCCTTGAGAAAAATGTCATCTGGGAAGTACATTTTACATTTTTAGCTCAGCTGCTGGACAGCAAAATGAGTCCTGCCAGTAAGGTCAGTCAGAAAGTAGAATAGTTTTCTTAATTAGGTAATTTAGGGTCAAGTCCCTGTAGTCATCTGCCATAGGGCTTAGATTTATGAAAACACTGTGGCAAACTTGGAACAATGTTGTCCAATATGAATTCCCCCGCTGTATAAATATTGCTTGTAATGATTTGTGTCCTGTCTGTATTGATTTCACTGCTTGAGCTAAGCTGCATACAAAGGGGCCTTTTCTGTTTGGTTAGAACAGTTAGCATTGCCACAGAACAGTTGCTGATCATGCAGTAGGCAATACAAAACTCCCCCTTTCATTACGTGGCTGCATTCATTACAGTAGATGACTCTGGCTTTGTTTTCACAAGGGGAAAGTATACCCACTTTTATTACAGAGTGGTAATGCGCATAGCAATGGCAACTTTCTTACTTATGCTAGAGCTTCTCTGTGCTCATGAAAATGTTTAAAGTAGAGAATAATTTGTGGTAGGAATAAGCTTACCAATAAAAGTATGCAAGAGTCTGAGATGAAGGATAGTTGTGTATTTAAGGCCAATAACACAGTACTTGGAAATGTGCAGTCTCAAAGATATCTCTTGTGTGTGTCTCTGGGTAGCTGCTTTCATTTCACTGTCCCTCCACTTCCTATCCATAGGGAGAACAGAATTTCCATTATCCACTTAGCTTGAGTCTAAGAACACACTTGTCCCTAACACAAACAATTTTTTTTAAGTCCCTATATCCTGCCATAATAATAATAATGAAAATTTTACACCATTAATGCTCCTTTCAGAGGATGTCCTCAAAGCTGAATACTCAAACACTAAAACCCAACACTGTTAGAGTTGCCGCGAAAAGCTTAATTTGTTATGCATATTTGTGGGCTTATTACTAAAAGTGCTTATAGAGTCTTGGCAAGGTGCTTTGAGTGGCTATCTGTGGGCTTCTGTCAAAACTTTTTGGTTTTTTTTCATATAAAACAACAACAGAAGCAAAGAAATAAGACAGCCACCTATACATTTTTTGTCTGTGCCTGGCTAACTGTAGAATCAGAGCAGATCTTGTCTTGCTCAAAATGAAGACCAGATGTATTCTTCAGAAGGTAAAAGGATCTCTCCATTGGCTGTCCTTACCTCCAATTTCCTTTCCCTTGGGGACAGGTTTTACTTTTAGAGTCCTCCAACAGACACTGCAGAAAACTTTCCTATCAGCACTTACTAGGTGTACTGCGATGTTTCCTGTCATGTTTGTTTGTAAATGGCTTTCTTGTTATCTTAAAGCAAATGAGGTCAGTCAAATTCTTCATCAGTCAGCAGTATAACTTGCTGAAATTAACTATAATCACTTTAACCAGGTATATTTGTCAGTATACACAGTCTAAGCTGTGTATGTTTGTGCCTGTAGCATGTTTCTGGTTGCTGCAATGTGATGCTTTGTCAGCACCTTGACTGGAGCAGTTCTGCTGTGGCAAGGCTACTCAGACGCTCACACTCAGTTCTTGGGAGAGTCAGCCACTCTAGAGGATGCTGTAGCCCACCTATGCTCTCTTGTTCAGGCAGACTTTAACTTAGAAATACAGCAATTCAAGCTTCAGTGCTCGCTGGCTAAAGCTTTAAAGACATGCCCCTGTTGTGGATGGTTCTTCAGGAACAACACCTCAGTCCTGCTTAGTGAATCAGCACCTTTTCCACATTACGTTTTCTCCTTGTTGGTAAGTGCAAGCACTGGGCTCGTCCCTTGTAAAACAGTCAGACTCAAGTCCTGAAAACAGCGTTTCACATCTCTGATGCTTTTCTGTAGTACCTGATCATTTTGCCCCAGCCTTAAACCTGAGGGCTGTTGAATCTGTGACTATGATGGTCCTTATCCAACCTTCTCCTGTTACTTATTCTCTCAAACAGCCTCAAGCTGTGCCAGGGGAGGTTTAGATTGGATATTAGGGAAAAATTATTCACTGAAAGGGTTATCAAGTATTGGAACGGGCTGCCCAGGGAAGTAGTTGAGTCAGCAACCCTGGGTGTAATAAAAAGATATGTAGATGTGGCAGTTAGGGATATGGTTTAGTGGTGGACTTGGCAGTGTTAGGTTTATGGTTGGACTCGATAATCTTAAAGGTCTTTTCCAACCTAAAAAATTCTATGATTCTATGATTCTGTGTATTCCGACCCCTGTCTCCATTTGGCTCTTTGAGTCACCTTCTTCTCATCAAGGTCTTCTTTCCTGTCATCCGCTCCTTGAAGCCCAGTAGATGTCCCCAGAACACAAAAGAGCTCATGTTCCCATGCTCAGCTGCTGGCAGCCATGAAGAGCATGTTCAGAAAGAAATCTCCATACACTCCAGCAAGCCTGAGCTGGAGCACACTCTGTACTGAACAAATCTCTTCTCAGGTTTTAGTTGCCAACTATGTCTCTGCTAAGGATGTAAAATAGATTTTTTAAAGAATGTTTGTAACAGCCAAAAATTAGAAAATTTTCATTCAGCTCATAAAAAGGGATACATCAAAGCCAAGAAGGACACCCTGACAAACTCCCTCCACAGAAGGGAGGCCGTAGGGCTTTTCAACAAAAGTTTTGCTATAAAACAGGGGATTTTTAAGCTGAGTAAAACATTCTTGTGCTGCCATTTATAGAAGCAATTGGGCTGTTTGAACTGAATTCCCTGTGTTCCCTGCCCCTTCCCTCCCCAGTAGAACAAGAATAACTCTACCTGAGACTGATATTCAGTATGGATATTTTCTGCTCAGACAATTCAGGATTTTATGATAGAATCACCAGCACAGTAGTACTGATAATACAGAATCAGCTTTGTGTACGCAATGCTGATACATCATGAAGACAGAGGGATGTGTTATCACCCTAAGGATTTGATGGATAGCAACAATGGTTTAACAATATGATTTTATTTTAAATTATAAATACTGGGTTCCTTTGGTTTCTTAGCCTTTAGGCTGCATTTGTACATCAATTGTTGTTTGCATTCTTGACGGCTAGGCCTTGGCGTGATTTGAATGACAACGGAGATTATCTCATGATCTCCTGACTCCAGCAATCAAGATCTTAATAAAAACAGCAAACAAATCAAAACTGAGATTCAGCTATGGAAAGTGGCAAAACAGCTCTTATCATTACAGTATGTCAGTCCCATGGGTATGCATAGCAGAGTGCAGACTGTCAAGCACTAATTAGCTACAGGGTGGAGCTCCTGAGATCAGGCCATTCTGTGGCATTGATATCATTGTTTGCAAATACTTGGAAAAGCATATTGATGCTGAAAGCATCTTCAGTGAACACACAAGTTGCAAGCGATGAGCTGATGAGCTTTATGGTGTCAGTTCTGCTGCATACCTGACCTTTCTCCCCCTCCTATCATTGGATGTTAAATACATCAAACACTGTTAGTTGTCCAAAATGTTACGCCTACATTGTGATTTGAATTCATAAAGGAATGACAAGGATCCCAAGTGGCCTTTGGAGCAGAAAAAGAGAATGATTAAGATGTGTAGAACATGAGAGGAGGGGCTGAGAGGGAGTGGGTGAAGGTCTAGGAAGAGCAAGCGTATATGCACCAAAATTATCTAACGGGCAGAGTGGGGGTTTGGAGGCTGAGGGTCATCCTGGTCTGCATGTAAAGAGTTGGGGTTGTGGAGGGAAATGTAGAGATACATGCTGTCCTGGAAGACTATTTCCAATAAACTTTGCAAATACAAAAGCCCTATTAAGAGGCCTGGCAGAACTATTGACAGCCTGATACGTGGAGCACCATGGTTTTTCCCAGCATCTGAGTCCTAACCTGTAACATGCCCCTGTCAAGAGAGGGAGAAGTAAAGAAGACAGACACTTCATATGGAGCAAAACTGAAATAGTCATGGGGAATCTGAGAAAGAGAACTGAGTGTCTAAATGGAGAGACAGCAGTAGCACAGATTGCATATGGGCACTTCCAGCCTACAAGAAGCCCTAAGAGGATGACAGAGCTCTTGACAACCAATATTCTTATTAAAGTTTCCTGTACTGTTGACTTGACCATGCCTGAAGCAATTCCTCCTCTAGTTACCTCTCTGTATGTAACAACAGCTAACCAGGCAAAAGTTTAACTGCCCCAAACAAAAGCTTTTCTAAAGCAGAACATGCATGGTGATAATTCAAGACAGATTATACCACGAGTCATGTAACTACCCCTAAGTTGAGTGTTTTGGGGCTTAACAATATACATGCATTATCCAGGCCAGAAATTACAGGGACCATTCCACGATCCAAAATAACTTTGTGCATAGACAAACAAGTAATCTCAGAATTCAGAATTAAAAAAATATAAGTACTCTAAACATGTTACTCCATGAGAAGAGCATAGAGTTGAGATGGGATGTTCTGGCCTGTTGTGTAATGATATTATCCAAAAATTTTGCCTTTATTAAAATTTACACAGAAATACATAAAATGTGAAAGAATACAGTACACCAAGAAAAGATATCATATTGGTAGTGAAAAAAAAAGCAAATAGAAAATGTCAGCAATATTAAGAGATTCCTCTGAAGTCCAATGAAGATGAGGGTTTTTTTGTCCTGTTGGAAAATTGATCTATCCATTTTTCAAACAGTTATGTTTCTAATGAGCTGGTCTCTTGTTTGTAACCACAGATGAGTAGAACAAAAATTACCTTCTACAAGTTACATTACTAAATAAACAAAGGCCCTATTGGCAGCAACCTCCTATCTGTCCATGAGAAATCAACAGCCGGGAACATAAGCCATCCATGTCTGACTATAGTTTAATAATCATTTGTGCTGACTGTTTTGCTTGACTTTCTTAAATAATGTCATTAAGTGTTTCTGTTTTTAATTAGAGTACATCAAAAAAAAAAAAAGAAGCAAACGTGGAAGATAAATAATTCTGATGATATATCATCTACGCAAACAGTTTACCAGTTTATCAGTGTGCTCTGTGTAATGACTTCCTACAGATTGTGAGGTGTGGAATAGAATCTGCTTTGCATAATCTTTTGCTTGTATTGGTAAACTGTGTATCCGGGTATTTATCATCTTTATTTTTCCAAGAAAATTTGTAACTGAAATTCAAGGACAAACGTGTCATTTGAACTGCATCAGCAATTCAGCCTTTACGTTCTAAAATTCTGCTTGTGTCAAAGCAAGGAACCAATCTGAGATGACTAGTGAAGCAGGACACTCTCTTCTTAATCTCAGGCAGCTAATACTTTGTTATACCCTAAATATCTTTTTATCCAGTTGTAGCTCACTTCTGCTGGAAAAAGGGGAGGGAGGAGGGAGTCTATTTCTGTCCAGGAACAAGCTCACATTTTTCAAGCCTGTCATTTTGCTCTCTGAATCCATAGTGCATTTTAAAGAGGAAGGCAGGTATTTTACTAAAAAAGACATTTCCACTTTTGTTTAGAGCTAGACTGCCCTCTGGTACAAATGAAGGCCTGACACCCTAACAAAAAGATTGCTGGGTTGTAAAACAGGGTCTCTTTCTTCCATATGGGGAAGGGCTCAATTTCTTCCTCCACCAGCCAAGTTGCAAAAGCAAAAAGGTGGCAAACATCTTTACTCGCCTCATGACAGGGGACATCCAGTACTTTTCAGCTGACAAAATGGAGTAGGAGGAACCCCACGCAACTGGTGAAGGGGAATTACCCTCCCTTTTGCATCTGTTGCACTTCTTTCCAGGTATAGAGCAGAATTTTCGGGGAAGCGGAGCATCCACAGCACTTACTGGCTCCCTGTAGGTTTGCGTGTCCCAGATCCTTTGAAAATTATATCTTGAACTAATGTTTTCTTTCACTGGCTAGAAGGTGTTAAACAGCCTGCTCAGTTTATCAGAACTCGAGGACAGTCTTGGGATGCTCCTGCACATTACTCAGTGAAGACCTGGGGAGTGCTACACAAAGGATGTGAAGAGCTGTGTCTACCTGCTCTTGAGCTACGTGAGGTTCACGAGAAGACAAGAAGTATAGCTCTGCTATTACTGAAGGAGGATGGGCAGAGGCATCCACCACCTTACAAGATCACACCTCTACACTATAATCCAAATACTGAGCTTGCAGAGGGACAGGTGATACCTGCCTTCTGGCCTCTTTTCTCCCTTTGTGTACATCTCCTCTGTTCTGAGCCTACTTCATTGCTCTGCTCTCAACCATACAACTCTTCAATTCTTTGCCCAGTTACAACTCCCTATGCTACACAGACCTCCTGTTTCCTGTGAACTGCCAACTTGACACTGCCCTGACACCCCTATCCCAAATGCCTCAAGTATGATCTTTATTCACAAAGCATTAACCATGTTCCTCACTCTTCCTTACAAAATACTTCTTTTACCCGCCTGCTATTACTGTCACATGGCAGCCAAGCCTTTTACCTGGTTACAACTATAGATCTCTTGAGAGACACTCTTTTTGACAACGCTGTCAAACTGCTTCATTGCTGTCATTTGCTGAGCAAATGTGACTTGATATGTCCCATCCTATTCCCAAGCCAGACTAAGCTTCAAGTAAGCACCCCAGCTCAGCAGTAAGGATGAAGGTATGTGGTGGAGCTACTGCAGGGAGGACATCACAATTTTTTTGGTTGGGGCTGGTTGTAAGCTCTTGCACCTGCACCTGCTCACAAGCAGGAAAAGGGGTAGATGGTCCTGTACAATTTGCAGAGAACCTGATTTCAAAATGTACAGTTACTCACTGAAAAGGGTTGCAAAGGGAGACTCTGGCAAAAAACATGGCTTTTTCCTATGGAAATGCTGCTGCTCTTGTAGTGTTGCCCAAGAGCTGTGCTGTTTTAAGTAGAGGCATAACAGGAGCATGTCTTTTCTGGGGGAGGTTATCAATAATCTTTATTATTGGACAACGCTGCTGTGTTACCTGTTCTGTCCGTGCCAAGAGCTGGAGGGGGAAGGGGAATTTCTATCCCATGATGCAATTACCTACATGCTTCCACTTGCCTGAGTCCCCTGTATACAGGGAGACTCCCTAAACTTCAGGGTATGCTCTACTCCTATATAGGGTGCGGTTGCTGTGCCTTATTGTGGTACCTTATTGTCTTCTGGTCTGTGTCCAGTGTGGTCTCCTAGTATTTTTTCACAAACTGCTGACTGAAGCCACCTATTCTTTCTCAAGTTGTCTCAATGCCGTCTCCTGATAATGGGGATGAGGACTGGGGCAAGACCAGGCCCAGCAGTCCTTTAGTGCATGTTCAACTTTATTGAGCTGAACACAGGGTGATTTCAGGCTGCTTCTTGCTCTTTGGAGGCTGAATCTGTCCAAAGGGAAAGACAGTTCAGAGTGTTCTGTTCTCAGACAGGTGTAATTGTCTGTCTTTCTTTGACTCAGCTAATTTCTGCAGAACAGAGGCTGACAGAGATATTGGTGCTCAGCTCTGAGCACTGAATGTACGCTTTTGCATAATGGAGAGGATGATGAGCTTGTGCTCAAGAAGTTCACTACTACACATCCAACCTGACTGCAGAAGAATCTCTGTCCTGCTCAGACAACTCCCTGCTCTGCCCATGTACCTCAAGTTCAATAATTGGCTCCCCATGGTCCAAAATAATGCCTTTGGTTTTGTTTCTCACACAACGCTTTACTTCTACCTGGCAGATGCATGGTCTTGCTGTTCTAGCCTTTGGTTCATAATAAACATTTTCAAAATAGAATACTCCTACCCTGTAGCCCTCCTTCCACTGGTCCCACTATGACCTCCCTGCATATGCCTCTAGCGCTTGCCCAAAAGTACAAAGTGCTTGAGTTCCATCTGTCTTACTTGTTTATCACTTCAGTCCTGAGCAATGGCACCCTTGAACAGCCCATTTGCTCAAATATAGGATACCTAAGCAACGACCCTCCAGCAACAAACTGCCAATTTAATTTGATGTCCTCCAAACAGCCGCTTTGCTGAGTGATTAGAAGCGCAGTGCCCTGCTTCTCTGCCTCATGCCATGCTTATCTGCCTCCCAATACCTGATCACATTTAATCTTGCAGATCTTCTGTGGTCTAGGCCTGGGATATTAAGAGCAAGTGTCCTTCTTCCTTTGTGACAACAGAGATGTGAAACTTCTTACTACTAAAGATGCAAGTATCTGTGACTTCCACACTCGAACAACTTCTTCTCATAGTAGTTTATGTGCTGCAACAACTCATTCCCGTAAAGTGATGTGTAGACACCAGCAGAGAAAGAAGAGAAGGAAAAGCCAAGACTTACAATTTTCAGCAAGCTGGCTGCAGTCACTCAGACACTGGTGTGGCGGCTTTATAGTTTTTTGTACAGTTTTACAGTAAGAGGCTGAAATTAAGGAAAGGATCCAGGCAAAATATCAGGCAAACACAGATGGAGGGAAATAAAGTAGTTTTCATGAGGGTTGTGATGAAATCCTCACCAAGTGGGACTTTGAATTAGGTTGGGCAACACACTGGGAAATCTGCTGTGGGAGCAGTAGGTAGGACAGCTTAACAGGATTTTTTTATATAACTGCCCTCTAGCAGGGTTCCCACTGGAATACTTAGCAGGAGGGGAAACTAGTCTTTGGCACTACTATGTTCAAAAGCACCTCAGCTGACAGGGACAAGGGATCACCTGCCTGTAATTGACACTATCCCATCATCCCAGGGACAAGAGCATTTCATAATTTGCTGGAGACATGATCCTTAGTTAGCTGGCTCTTGGATGTCAGTTGTATGCACACGTCCTCTCAGGAACAAGAAGTGAGGTGAAAGGGAGAAAGGATGTCTTGAGATACCCAAGTAGAGTGTTGACAGCTGTGTAATATGTACTACCAGAAAGCATGCCACAAACCAGGCCTCTCCTGCAGCCTCATGACCACAATCTTGCCTTCCATCTGCATCTCTTCTTCCCCTTAGGCCTAGATCTAGGTTTATGGCTTTCCCCTCAGCTCTCCTCCCTGAAGAGAGATGTGCTGTGTAGCTTTGATCAGTTTTCACAGCAGTCTTACAATTTCCTGATCAGAGAATAATGATTTCAATCCAGGCTGGAGGACATGAACTCCTTACTGAAGGATATTTGCAGAGGAGGAGGAATCAAGACATCCTGCCCTCACAGGCAGTAATGGCAAATCAATCCTAACCAAGATACACTTAAGAGGCTACTGGCACCCAACGGTGCCTAGTCCTAAAGATTTCTGAAGGCCTTTCTTATTTCCTGTTTAGAGGCAAGGAGACTGAATCAGAAGTGATGGAACTTCAACTTCTAATCACTGACAAAAATCTTCTGGTCTGAAATTCACATGGCAGCCTAGTAAAATCTTTTTCACTGTTGGCTGAGCAGTCATTTGTGCTAGGCAGACAGAAACACAGATCAGGGAGTCCAATATTCCTTCCCAGAAAAATTGAATAATAATCATCGACACAAATCTTCTGAGGGCAAATAACCTCTAACAAGCACACAAGAGAACTGCAATTCTGAAAAGCATACACATCTAGATCTGGTTTTGTGTTTGTTGAGAAAGGCAGAAATACAGATTTTTGAGTGAGACTTGTTTTGCGTTTACCAAATACAGAAACTAGTCTGCTGGTGGTGTTACGCTGTTTGAGTTAGTATGTTTCTGACTTGTAAAGTCAAGATTTACCCATGAACAGCAGGAAAAAGTATATTATATGAAGCAAAGGGTTGAGTAACTAAATCTAATGTGGTATGGCCAACATGGCCTGAGGAATACCGAAGACATCCTAATGATCACTTACTCAGCAATCACAGAAAACATACACATTAGACAAGCAAAAATCAGTTGTTACGCTATGGCCCAGCCTGAGCATGTAGCTAAGAACAAAAGCAGTAAAGACAATACTTAGCTGTGTTCCCACAGAAGCTTTATTGAGCATGTACATACATGAGCCAACATTTGTCTGTAAGCAGAAAGATCAGGTTTTTTCTATGGCAATTTCCACTTTTGTCATGAGTTCTAGAGAATTGGGATGAGTTGACCTATTGCACCTAGAGAAACATACCTTGTGTTGCTAGAGGTCACTTTTCAGCATTGCTTTATAGGTTCTTTTTTACATTTTCAACTAACGATTGTGATGAGGGCAGTTTTAACCATTCAATAGAAGTTCATCTTACTGCAACAGTGACTCTACCTAGTCCTCCAAGTACATAATAGGACTCTGGAAACAGAAGAGCTATACAGCTTGATACAAGCTCTCCATTCCAGTCTGGGAAAAAGAAGCCAAACCAAGATTTTATGCTGCAATCAGATAACAACCTGTTTCAGTTTGATTTGAGTCACATATGGGTGATTTTTCAGATCTTTGCCCCAGCAACCTTCAAAATGTGTTTCTGAAGTCAAACAAGGAGGAGGAAAAAAAAAAAAAAAAAAAGTATTTTGGGCTGTCATCTAGGGTAGAAGAATACAGGAGATGTGAAACATATGGACAACACTCTAAGTCAAACCCTTTACCAGCTCAAATATTCCCATAACCCTACAAGAATAAAATTATTATTATAATTAAGGGCTAATTTAAGGAATGTACAGTATTTACAGCCATAAAACTACACAGAAGATACTAAGTAATAGGAGAACAAAGTAAAAGGAAGTAAGGACAGAGCTAGGAGGAGGTTCCCAGGCTCTTTGCTATTGTACATAGCTGAAGAGTACATCCATTTCCACTGGTAACTTGAATGGCAAATGGTATTCAGGGCCTACCTAGATGTTCTCTTGATAACCCATCTTCAGGGACTCTCATCTCTAGTCTATTGCAGCTTATAAAGGGAGCTCATAGCAGCCAGTGGGCCTATCTCTCAGCTTAGCAGGCATCAATAATGCCCTCTGTTCCCAAGGATGTGGGAATTAGTTAAAAGCAAACAGTTCTTCCCAGACTACATGAACAGATCTCAGAAGAGTAGAGTGCTTTCTGTAGTATCAGAACAAGTCAAATTCAGTCCTCAGGGTTTACTTCAGTTCAGGTATGAGCTGAGACCAACTAATGTCTGTTCCTAAATTTTCATCCTCAAGACCAGGAAAGCTGATATCTAGAAGGATTTTGCTCAGACTGTCATTCATGGTGTCCAAGATCAGGCCCTCCATGAGTGATCGGTTTTCACTAAAGCCAGAGGCTGGCAGTTCAACAGATGATTGCTTAATAGACTCATGAATAAAAGTTGGAGAGCTTGTGAGGGGGGCATGCACCATGTCACTGGATTCTGTATTGAGCAGTTCCCGAGGAGACTCAAAGAGGGGATTTTTAAGGGGTGTGCTGTTAAAACCCAGCAAGTCCTGGTTCTCCTGGACTGTTGTAAATGGCAACTGAAGGGTTCTCACTGGACTGAAGTCCAGCTCGTGACTTTCCTTGGCTAAAGATGCAGACTTCCAGGGGTCAAGGCCCCCTAGTGGGGAAGTAGTAGTTGCTGAGACTTTGCTGGGAGTGGAAGAAACTGGCAATTTGCTGAACGACTCCTTGACTGGTGTTTTAAAGGGTCCCTCTTCCCCCTGCGAGCAGCTGAGCTGTGATACATTCTCAAGAGGCTGGCTTTCCTGCAGGAAGGGGCGGTCTGCCCCTAATCGGAAAGGGTCAAAGCCATTGCTTTCTGGCAAAACAAGGACAGGCTCTTCTGAGCAAGGCAGTGCTAGGCGTTGTTTCCTTCTGGATCTGCCCATTTCCTGTCTTTCCCGCCTCTTTATAACTAATGTGTCAGAAACACCCTTAGATGGTGATTTCAGTATGGTGAATTGTTTCTTCTCCTTTGTGGATGAGACTGAGAGGAACAAGCCTGGCTCTTCCTTTACCGTTAGGGTTGAGGCAAATGGGGACAGCCAGTCATCCAGTTGGGAGCCTTCTTCCTCCTTTATACAGATGCTCTCAGGGAAAGAAACCGATTCCTCACCAGGCTGGGAGCTGCTTTCCTTTAGGGAATTGGTTGGGGAAAATAAACCTTCATCACATTGACTCTCCTCCTTGACAGCAGCCATGGGCAGAGAGGACAACTCTTCTGTAGAGAGTGACATCTACAAAGAAACACAAGTGATATGTAGTCAGTAAGCAAGGATCTAACCCACCCAAAATTCAAATGATAGTGGAAGAAAGAAAAGAAGGACTGGCACTTAAGGACAGCAGAATAAGTAAGAGGAAGATCTTCAGAAAGCAGTAACTGCAACAACAGGTAGAGATTCATGTCTGTGTGAAGTAGATACAAAGAAGCCTGTGGATCATATGGGAAGGATTTTAGCAAAGTGCCTGGAAGTCATGCCCTTCAGAGCACTTCTGCTATGACGAACTTCTAGGAGTATAGGCAGGAGAGCTGAATATTTCTGGAAAAGTGTAACCCTTTTGATTTCTCCTTACACTGTCTACATGTGAAATAACAAAATGAACGAGGACAGCTTTCCCAGAAACCAAGGAAAAAGAAAAGAAAAAAACCCTGAGGTTATCAAAAGAAAAAGAGCACAGGGGAAAGATAAATCATAGCAGGAAAGAACACAAAGCAGCAGGTACACAAAGGAAAATAGCATCATAGTTAGACAGGGTGAAATAAGTTAAAGTTTTACAATGTCTAGGCATTCAAGAGCAGTCAGTGAGATGCCGAGAGAAAGACCTGTTTAATAGTGGTTTTGCTTGAGCCCATAATAACTGGGAACTCCACAGAATTATCAAACAGCAGGTACTGAAAACCTCTGGAAAGAGACTACACACAAATAAATGCTCTTTCAGAAGTTCCCTATGTTACATGTCTCTTCAGAGCTATCAAAAATCCAAATGTTTTAAGGGCAGAACAAACCCATTTCTCCCATTCTCATTTCTTCACATCCAAGCAGTAGAGAAAAATTGTCTTGACCAGTCCATAGAGCCCCATCCTCAAGTGAATTATAGTAACGTCCTTATAGCAAGTCAACTATCAGGTAATAGTCACTCTAGAGACAGAAAAGGACAGCAAGGATTGTCACTGGCTAGTTCCTTAATATGAGCTTAGAGTTTCAGAACACCTAGTAAAGATGCACAAAGGGACCGTATGAAAAATAGGGTCCATAGAAGGCAAGAGCTATAGAAAATAAAAAAAACCCAGACAAACAAACAATAACCACTCCCCACCCCCCCCTAAAAAAAAAAACCAAACCCAAAACCAAACAACCAACAAAACCCCAAAACCTCAGAAAACAAGAAACCAACCTTTGGAGCAATGCGCACACGCTTATTGCTCCGGAAAGTCTCTGAGCTGTTGAGGGATGCTCCCTGTGCCACGGATAGAGGAACCTTCATAGAAGGCTGCAAGACAAGAGGCTGACTCAAAGGAAACTGGATTGGAACCAGGTAGGAGTTGATGCGAGGAAGCAAAGGTTTCATCTTTCGGCCTGGAAGGGAAAAGAATGGACTTGCTAGCCCCTTGCCTTCCTCTACTACCTCTTGAAAACCTGGCATCTAACAGGAAGCCCTTCTAAATACCCCAATCAGAAACATCCAATTAGAGACAGGCTCACTTGCCTTCTCTGCTAGTTTTAAGGTTACAAATCCCAAGCCAGATGACCTGATGAACAAGAAAATAGTCCTTCATACAGGTCCTAGTCCTCAAGTTGGGGCAAGGTCTGCTCTAACTCCATCTGAGTACCCAATCCTCTTCATCTCCCCATCACATCCTTTCTCAGACACAGCAGTACTGCCTTCAGCTCCAAACCTGATGGTAAGCAGCCTAATAGCTGGGAAATCTGGATAACAATTTTCACTTTTATAACTAAGGTAATCTGGGAGAGTACCCCAGATTTATGGGACTAATTCTCTTTGATCCAGGCTGACGTAGATACTCACGTGCATTCTGAGGTTCAGTTTTGCTGCTGCTTCCCATGTTCTTCTGGGGATCTGGAAGATGTCGCTTTTGCTGCTGCAGTCATTGTGAAGTAAGAAAGAGAAGAAGGAAAAAAGAAAGAGATTTAAAGAGAAGAATCCATCTTTATTCTGCTGCCTCATTCAGAACTGCAAATCCACAAGCCTGTGTTACACTAATACAGAGAGAGCAGCTGTTAGCACCCAGCATTCATGCCGGTTCTATCTCTGTGCCACTTGCTGTTTTGCAGCCATGCCATCTCAAGGTCAGCTACCAGCCAAAAGCTGTGTAGAAAAAGAGATGGCATGACAGAGCTGCTCTGGCTGCAGACTCTACTGCAGAGGTGACCTGATTTTGGTGTTCTCAGTGCCTGAGGAAAGGTGAATATGGTAGCTTTATTGTATATTGGATCTCCATATAAACTATAGACCAGATAGATGTTCAAGTGGAATAGCAGAGGCAACAGAGGAATCAGAACTCTAAGCAGACAGAAAGAAGGCCAGGGGTATAGCCATGACAGAAACGCATTTGACTGGCTGTTTGCAGAGATCTGTCATTGTTAAAACTGCTGAATGCAAGACAGACAGTGAACAGGTTCATCCTTCTGAGAGTTACAATGCAGCTGGGTTCCAAAATGAAAAAGGAGCACAGAGAGATCCTATTCTCTCTGGATCTGAACCCCAGAACAGATTGGGACTGCTGCCATGGAGATGAGGATTTTACCAGAAATCTGTCTGGGCTTGTTCTCTGAAGGCTGTTAGTGCCCACCGCAGCCTATTTCAGCAACAGACTTAGTTGCTCAAAGCTGTACAGCTCTACCAGCTGCAGAAAGAGCATATCATCTGAAGGCAATTAACCTTTGGCTTGACTCCTTTCCCCAAAAAAGGTGCACCTGGAGCTGTACAACTAGGTGCAGCAATGACCCAGTCCCCCTCCCCAAGGCTTTTGTCCTTTCCTTCAGTGACTGGCAAGAGGAGAATGGAAGCCCAAGCCCTGAGCCAGAGGGTAAGTCTTACTGATTCAGAGTGCTCAGGCGATGTTGGTGACCCCAAGTCCAGCGGCTGGTGGCAGCAAGGCATTGAGAGGGAGAAAAATAAGATGAAGTTATCAGCCAAAGGGGGAACAAATTGGACATTTTAACCTTGTGTAATCTGAGCAAACAAGAGTCAATCTGCCTACCCACTGCAGCAAACACAGAAGAGTCTAAACACACCTATACCAGACTCACAAGCTCTGTTTCTCCCACAAAATGGTACTTCCTAGAATACGTAGCTGGAATAGAGCAATTCCATCCTGCCTAATCAAACAGCATAGGAACTCCTAGTCTACTTCAGTGGAAAGCTTCTCACTAGGAATTTGAATCGGGCACATAGAAAGAGGTTGAACAAGCTCACTATTACATTAGACCCACCACATGAAGAATAAACACACCCCACAGAAGCTCCAGTTCATATGCACAGCCACAGCACCTTTTCTTTCAAATACAGAGCTTGTCTTTTTGTCAAGAGAAGTGACTGAATCCAACTTCTACAGAGAGGTTGATGTCAAAGCAGCTTAACTTTCCTGTTAAAATAAGTGCATCTGGCTAGTGTGGCGTTTAGGAACTGGATAACCTGTCCCATTTTCTTTGCATGAGGCACTTACCTTAAATACCTGGTCCAACGTTAGGCAACGATTTGCATCAGGGTGAATAGTCCAGAATGAGATTTTACCATTAGCAGATGTCTCACGGACAAACATATCATGAAGGGACAGGTTGTGTCGAATGGAATTCTGGGGAGAAAGGAGTGAGGGGGAGGTTGAAAAGCAGTAGTTTTGTTATAAGCACAGAAAGGCCTACCTCAGACATGACTGGTCTGGAAGACAGATTACATTTCAAAGCATAGACAACACGGATCTTCATATTCACTGTATACCCCACCAACCCTGTTATCAGTCTCTTACTCTATTTACTCTTGAAATCCTTATTCTTACTTCAGTAACCAAACATCCCACCATCTTGCCCGCGTGGAATGAGAAAAGGGTACAAGAAGGGGAACAGGGAACTTCTAGAATCAGAGGGTATTTGGGGTGGGGTGTTCAAATTAATTTCCATCTTGCTCTGCAGGCTGGCGAAAACTTTTCATTTTCATCCAGAAGGCTTACGATAACATCACCCTGTGGCCCACAGCAACTTGAGGGCCTGCTTGTTACCTTCCAACCTGGCTTAGCCACATGTTTAAAATATGGGAAGTGATCTTCAATCCAGGTATAGATGTCCTTCAGAGTCATACGCTTCTTCTCAGTGCTATTGATGGCAAACTGGATCATGGCCATGTAAGAGTAAGGAGGTCGTTCTGATACTGATCCCTGCCATGAGGAGGAGGCGGCGGTGGCAGCAGCGGTAGGAATAGCAGCAGCAGCAGAATCTTCTTCAATCTGAGAGGTGGAAGGAGTGATACATGAGTGCTCACAAAGTTGACAAGAAGGGCCATGGAACATCCCTGGATCCTGCAGGTTCTGCTATTCAAATCAGTAAAGGCTAAACTCAGGTCACTTAGAGATGGTAATGCCTAGTTCTTGCAAGTCTTCTGATCCACATGGATTACTTCCCTATCACAAGTTTTAGCATACACTCTGTTGTCTTCTCGTACTTACCTTGATTCTTTGCCGCAGAGGCATCTGGTTCTCTTTCTCCGTGTCTTGCTTCATGGAACAGGGACTTAGCCCATCAGATCTCATCTTCCCCAGCCACTGGATGTTAGTGAGACTATTATCCAACACAGAGCTCATTGTCTTGCCACTGCCTGTTGGAATAACAAGCCCATAGCTCTGCTTACTCACAAGTAACCCTCTTCCCCCTTCATCTCAAGTGCCAAAAGGAAGGCACTAGTCACACTTCTAAAAGAGGTATCCCTGTCTTAAGACAGGGACGAGAATGTATTGCAATGCTAATGTTTCTTGTGGAAGGAATTCAACCTTCAATTCCTGATTTCACGTGAATCTGCTCAATTTCTGAAAAAAGCTGCAGCCTTAAAAACATTCAAACCAGACTATTGCTCCCAACCAAAATGGGACAATGTTGATACAGTACTTGAAGAATTCAAGTATTTTTAGCTAAAGGATAAATCTAGTAAGCAGAGGCCACGGAAGGCAGTGATAAAATCCAACTGAAAGACCCAAGTCAGAAGCTCAGATGTTTCCAGGTTTTTGAACTGTAGCAATGAAAACTGTAGCAATGTTACCTCTGGTGAGGTTGGTTGTAGCAATGCAGCCCATGGGTTCCTGTCAGACAGTACTATACTGTGGGATAGGATTTACTACAGCCCAAAAGCTACATAGCTATTTTAAGTTGCAAATACAAATTTGATCTGAGCAGTGCTTCAGAGTAAAATCCATCCTACTTCTAACATTTATTCAGCAGCTTCATGAGACAGCCAAGGAGTAAACAGACTTGCCACTTAGTTATTAAAGGATGGGAATAATCTCTTTTCAAAGCTCTAGGCCTGTATGTTTTGCTGCTGACTAGGGTACTCTACGTTAGTCTTGAATTCAGCCATAACTCTTTTGCTAAATGAAACTTAGTTGTTTGTTCTTCTAGACTCGATTTCCTCAAGGCAGCCCTTCTTTTTTCCCAGTACTAAATTTTTGCTTTGCTAGGCAAAGCTAGATCTTTACACTCTAGGTCTTCCGCAAAAAATATATCCACTAAGATCCTTCAGATTTCACTACATATGAATAGCTATGTAGATTATTAGAATCAAATCCATAGCTATTTTGTAATTAATGAAAAAGTTTTCATTACTGCATACTGACACCCAAGCACTACACTCATTGGCCCACTTCACATCTCTTTGTCTATCTGTCAACACACAAAAAAAAAAAGAGTAAAGATTACATACTGTGGCTCTCATGTTCCTGTCCAACCACAGAATCAATTCCTGAATGCCACAGTGTTGTCCCTCCTGCAAGACCAGGTGTCTGTGTAACATTCTTCTCTCTTTCTTGACTATCTGCAGCCTTGGTTGCTGCACTGGGTTTCTTCTGTGATGGGAGATGCTGCGATGGTGTTGGACCTGCTGAACGGGATGTGCCCCCACTGCTAATGAGAATGAACTTGTTCGGCCCATTGTTGCCACATTCTTTTCCTTTTGCTGTCAGAGCCTCTATGATGCTCTGGATATCAGCATTTGTAGGGATGGCCACCACTTGTGTGTTGGGCATTGTAGGATGGTCAATTATCTTTATTCCTGCTGGGAATTTCTGTAGGCTACAGTCCATTTTGTCTCTGTGTGGGCTGTTGTGTCGGTCCTCCTGGCTGTGCTCCTGCCTGGGGGTCTTTTCATCTTGACCACTGTTCTCATCTCTTGCTGAAGTACTAGATGTATCATTCTGTGGGAGGGTCAGCTTCCGTCTTTTGAGAATTAAGGGCCTGCAAGGACTGGTCCTCATTATTGATCTATACAGTCACTCTCCATTGAAAGGGAGAAGAACAAATCCTGCAAAAAAAAAAAAAAAAAGATACAACATAAGAGCGCAGAGGGCAGGAACAGCCCCACAAATCACCATGGGCCCCCCTCAGAGCACACATCCTCAGCAATTGCTACAAAGCTAGAAACAAGGAAGGAGAATAAAAAATGAAATCATTTAGTAAGGTTGACAAGGCTATTGGAAAATAGTACAGTACTTCGTTTATGCACACGTTGTGTAAGCAGGACAGGAGACATATTTGCAGAGTAGATAATTTGCATCGCAAGTTGGGAGCCAGAGTACTTAATAATGAGGAAAGTATGTATATGTTATTTACAGAAAGGGAAACTAAGACTTAGCTGTAAAGCGGCTTAATCAGCATCAGCCAGCAAGTTGGAGGGGAGAGAAGCTAGAACATAGAAATAGCAGTCCTGATTCTTATATCTCATTGCTGTAACCAGGAGATCACACAACCTGAGAGAAAAGGGAATTAAACAGATGGTTTAAGATCTGGGAAGCAGAGATTGTCCTGAACACTACAAAGGCACACAATAAACACAGAAGTTAGGTGCTTTAAAATAAATGTAAAGTAAATGCTTCAGTTATTCCTTCTGTAGATTTGTCAAGAACCAGATAAATTCATCATTGGGCAGCATACAATTTAAATGTCAAACCTTCGGACAACAGACAATTTAGGTTATAAAGCAGAGCAGATAAAATTCAGAGGTACTGCTTTCAGAGTAAGATATAGATGTCCCTTCCGAGAACACCACTTATAAATATCACGCCATTCAAGAATTAGGTGAAGGCTGTCTCTTGCAGCAAACTGTACCAGAACAAGAATACACAAGCTGTACTTATTGTTTATCATTAGGGATGGCAGGCAGAATAGAAACAAGTAACAAAAAAAGAGGCCTTTTACATTGGTAGATTTGACTGGGCCAGCTAGTAAACAAGAAAATTTTCGGTAGGATTCATCTACATAGATACAAACCAGAAAGAGTCCAGCAGATAAAAACTGAGCTGATGCCCTACGTGCAGAGAGCAGACAGCTCTGCAATCAGGGGCTTCCCAGCAGCTGGAGGCCACCAATATAAGTGTTCACCATTACACATGGGTTGCAGCACCCAGGCACACACAGGGCCCCTGGCGATCTGCTCCGCTCTCTTAAAGAGAGATCCCCATAAGATGACAAAAGAACAACCTTTAGCCAGCCTCCAAAAGCTCTATTCCCTACAGGAGCAAGCCACTTCCTAAGAAGGCCTCGGGCTGCCACCACCAGTAGAGGCCCAGAAGCAACCCTGTTTACGCACGACCCGGTAAAGGGGGGGAGCGCTAAAGGGCTCCTAGTTCCTTCTTCACCCACTCCGACCCCAGCCCTGCCGCCCTCACCGGTGAATCTGTCTGGTCCCCCGGGGCCCCTCCGCCCCAGCTCAGACCGGGCCTAGACGTTTCTCTCTACCAGCCACCCTACACCCCTAGCGCGGCGCTCGCGGGGGTGCCG
>VYXH01009694.1:72943-95636 GCA_013397275.1 Burhinus bistriatus | reverse complement strand
CCTAAAACATTCTATGGTTCTATATTTAAAATTTATCGGAAACATCAAATAATTTTAATCCCAGTTACTTTAATTTTATTTGCAGTGCATGGAAATTTAATTTCTGTGCTATGTACACTGCATTTATTCTAGACTTTTGAATTCTTACCAAAGAAATAGCATGTCATGTTGTAAGCATTCTGTCATTAAGTCAGTATTGGAAACAAAACATTTGAATAAATAAATAAATGAGTAAATATTATTTTCTTACCTGTCTATAATGCCACATAAATCTATCTGAAGGTCACTGAAATTGCCAAAAACATTTTGCTGAACTGAGATCATATCCACTGCTTTGTTACCAATGGAAATGAGTCGCATACATCCTTGAAAGCCACCAAATGTGGTATTACATTCAGAAATGTTTCCATTGCTGGGGCAGCCTGAAAGAAGCATAAAACCTGGAGCTGAAAAAAATATTTTATTGAAAAATTTATACATTCCAAAAGTAGACTGAACTTTGATAATGTCCAGGTCTTGTAAACTTTGTGGGTAGAAGACTTTAGCCAGAAGTTCTGATTAGGACCTGTTTTGAGGATCCTATTGGAAATTGCCTTGGAGAGCAAATGGGCTGGCTATTTTACAACAAAAAGCTCTTTGGAGCATAAGAAAAGTCCATAGCAATATCGAAATATTTAAGCAAGTGTCGCAGAAGGCCTGCAAGCAGAAGCATGGAGCTCCTGAGTGAGTACAAATACAAAAACGAAAGTACACAAAAGGTGGAAGCAAGGACATGCAATTTGGAGAGGAATACACATCTAGGAATGCAGTTAGGAAATCCAGACTTCAGGAGGAGTTAAAACTATCAAGGAAGGTCAAGTGCAACAAAAAGGTTTCTATAGGTAAAACAGCAGCAAAAAGAAGGATAAGGAAATTATGGGTGCACTAATCTATGTGCAAGGGGACCTACAGACAAGGGTCTTGGGAAGAACTGATTTGTTTAAGGCCTTTTTTTTTTTCAGTCTTCACTGGTAAAACTAAGCCTTAGGCTTCCCATGTCCTAGCAGAGTAAGAAGAAGGGAAGCAGTACCCACAATAAAGGAAGAAAGAATCCAAGGGGAACCTGAGGGTGCTGCAAGAGCTGGCCAATGTCATTGCAACAATTGCCATTGACATTTTGAAGCCGTTATCATTATAATCCTCAAAAAGTCTCAGCAATTTGGTGAGCTTCTTGATGAGTGGAAAAGGTAGATTTCACACCCATCTTCAAGAAAGGCAAGGAGGGCACAGGAAACTAGAGGCCAGTCAGCCTTACCACAGTCCCTGGCAAGTTCATGGAGCAAATACTCTTAGGAGCCATTTCTAAACATGTGATGGACAAGAAGGTAATCAGGTAACTTTAGCTTCAAAGCTAAATCATGCCTGACCAAGCTCTGTGTTTTCTTTGCTGAGTTGATGGGCACTGTGGACAAAGGGAGAGCAGTGAGCATTGCATACCCTGATTTTGCCAAAGCCCCTAACAGTTTGTTGTAGTCCCCCTATCACCAGCTTGATGAAATATGGGTGTGATAAGTGGACAAGTTATGATGTAAAGTCCAGCTGATGGTCAGTGAGCAGAGGATCCTTGAGAGATCAGTACTGAGAGCTATGATCTTTAATGTCTTAATTAATGACCTGGATGATGGGACAGAGTGCACTTTCAGCAAGCCTGTGACTGATACCAAATTGGAGGCAGGGGTCAAATGTTGGAGAGCAGGGCTGCAACTCAGAGGTACCTGGGCAGGCTGGAGAAATAAACTGAGAGGAATGCTACGAAGTTCAGTAAGAACAAGTTTAAGGTCTGAGATGGAACAAGTCCATGCAACTATCCAAGCTGGAGAATAAAGAAAGGCCTGGGGTCCTGTAGCCAACAGGTGGACCACGAGCCAGGAACGTGCCCTTGCAGCACAGAATGGCATGTCGATGGCATTCTGGGCTGTATTATCAAGAGCACAGGCAGCAGATTGAGGGGAGTGGTCCTTCCTTCTCTGTGGTACTTGTGAGACCACATCTGGAGTGCTGTGGTTCCGGACTCCTCAGTACAAGAAAGACATTGACATCCCAGAGCGAGTCCAGTGGAGCCCTCCAAGATGGTCAGTGAGCTGAATGCACAGGGTTTATGCAGACAGGCTGAGAAAGCTGGGCCTGTTCAGTCTTATGATGAGAAGATAAAGCTATCAGATAAGACAATATAGAAAAGATGCAGGCAGACTTTTTCCAGAAGTGCACAGTAATAGGAGAAGCAGCAAAGGACAAAAGTAAAAAAAGGCGAATTCTGATCACACATTAGCAACAAGTGGTTTTGCCATGAAGGTTGTTAATATGGAACAGTTTGCCTAGAGGAGTTATGAGATTTGCTTCCTTGGAGCAGTTCAAGGTTTGAGTGGTCGCAGCCCTGTATATCCTGATCTCACCAGACTTGTTTAGAACAGAGGGTTGAACCAGGCAATGCCTGGATGTGCTATCCAATCTATGAATTCCATAAGTTTGTAATGTTGTGGTTTGTCTGTTGTGTTACTGATCCTGAAACGCCACGTTCACTCACTGATTGCCAATTAATTAAACATTGTTAATAAATCAATAAATTCCTTTGATCCTGATTTGATTTAAACCATGTCTACTGAGCAGTTTTTCCCAGAGTGCATGAAAAAATATGTCTAAATCTTTTTTTTCTTTTGCTTTCTTCCAAAGGGTAATATTGCTTCTGGAATGATGCACAAGGGCCATTCTTTGATCTTAGTCAAACAATACTGCATTCTGGTTCACAGCATTGAAAGACCTTCTTGTTTCATAATGTTAGGAAGCAGTGACTTTTAAGACATTTCTCTGTTCCACAGAGCTAAAGGGTACTTTCTGAAGTCCTGTAAAGACAGTGCAGAGGTTTACTATACAGGAAGGTAAAACAACAGTGGAAACTAACAAATCTATTCAAATGAGTATAGATATGTTTTTGAGAAGTATACAATAGAAAATGAACTAAAACTGAAATGAAATAAGTAAACTCCTTATAATTGTGGGCCAGATATTAAAGATAAGAAGAAATCCTTTAATAATAAAATTTACCCTTTGTGCTTATTGTAATATTAAATAACCTCTTTTTGCCTTTATAGTTGCTATGAGTTGTTATTCCAAGAACTGAGAGAGGTAGTATATCCTTGATGATACCATGACTAGAAATTGTGTTGACTAGAAATTTCATGTTTATAACACATTTTCCCAGCTAAGCATACACATTTCTTGCATACTTTGTAGGACACCTCTCTTGGAATGCTGATATTCGTGTTTTAACAACAAGCATGTAGAAACATGGTAAATATTCATATAAACTTAGAAAGAAAGTCAAAATGCATTGTCTGCATTTTGACAGTGGTATACGAAATAAAATTTTAATAAACAATTTTCTAAACTCAGAAACCTTCTGCTAGTTTTCCCCAAGTTTGTGCAACATACACAAGCTGCTGATTTCAGCTACAAAGCTGGAATCAGAGAAACTGAGGGGTGGATATGCCACAGTACTTTCAATGTTCTTGGAATTAATTTGCTCCCTCCACCCCCAAAAGTTAAATAGACATGTTCTTGTACAACTTAATTGAATATGCTGCTTTTTTCAGCTGCCCTCATCCCTCCTGGTCTGTTCACCTGCAATGGTGCAAATCACCTAGTCAGAGATGTGGGAACCTGAAGCAACATAGAAGGAAAACAAAACCAACAACAGTTTTCTGGCTGTCCAAAGGCAATATTCTATATCTTTCTCTGATTATCATCCAGGTCGAGGGCTATCTTTAGTAGAGAAGGCTAGATGCCAGATGTGAAAAGTCTCATGAATGCTTATGTAGCAGTTCCTATATTTACAGTCTGTTGGTGAACATGAAATTAATTTACAACCTATAGTTTCAAGGGAACTAATCTGTGGACAATGACTTGGTCCATAGTTATTTAGGGTTTTGAATGTGTGTTTCAATTTTCTTAGAAATATGAGAATTGTTAATAAATAGTTCAGTCATGGATTCCTAAGCTACTAAGAAATGAAGCATTAGGCTAGTGTTGAATAATGCATTCAGATGCTGTTTAACATTGCTATTATGTAGTCCATTCCCAACTGATTTAGACATAACAACCTGTTCAACTCTATCAGTAACAATTTATGAGATTAATGACAAAATCACTTGGTGACAGATAATTGCTAGGGAAATGAAGGAATCTAAATGTAGTTTTTAGGCACAAGTCATATTCTCTAAGCATATCAAAGTTGTGTTACTGTGGTAAAAATAAAATAAAATTAAGGGTGTGTATCATCTAAAGAGGATATTTGCACAAGTAAGCATTTACTTAAGGTGAAAACCTGAAGTCATCCCAGTGGAAGATTCTCACAAAATGATTTAGCAACACAAGAAATGTGCAACAAGAGAGACCTTTGTGTGTCTGTCTAGTGTCAGACAGTCTATATTCAATCATACGAGCATAATACCAGAAAATGATGTTCTAAAAAGTGACCAAGGATTTAAGGTGGTAATTTATTCTACCCAACATCATAAAATTTGAAAGAAACACAAACTCAGAAACATCACAGCAGCACCTGAAAACCAGATCCTTTGAGAGATAACCAAGTTAGGCAAAGAAGACTTGAATCAAGGCAAATAATTCTCGCCATTTGATTAGATATGTCAGGAAAAAATGTTTAACTGTGGGATATTGCCAACATAAATAAAGAACATATTTCACCTCCAAAATAGAAAGCATCTCCTGAATAAATCTGCAGAGGGATGGAGGCATGAGCAGACGACGTCACATCATTGTCCACTATTACACTGATACGATTCCTTTTGGCAGAAAAGGATACGGAATGCCACTGGCCATTATTTAATCCTGTACCTGGAAGGAAAATAAAAAGCAAAATGAAGTATAAACATCCATTATTTGTCATGTTACCTGAATGTTATAGATTTGAAAGGAGGAGAGATCGGTAGAGCAATCACAGCCCCCATAAAAACTCCAAGTTATAATGAAAGGAAGAAAAAATGAATAAAGAACACAAATCTCTTTTGTGAAGACAGAACCTTTGTCCATTCCCTTGCTTCACATCTGATAAAGAAAAAAACACTCCTTCACTGAATAAGCCTTACTGTTATAATACTCCTAACTATCAGTAATACATCCATTTAATGTAGTGACTATGAAAAGTATCCTCCCAGTCTAAGGAGCTTATCATTAACATATCATTGTGATGGCTGATACAGTATTTTACACATAATACACATTTTTACAGCACTATTACAAAGGATGTCTTAATATTTTAAAATCAAAGGTAGTCATTATATTACAATCCAGTAAAACAGCAAAACCCTGTAGATGCTAGAAGCTTCAGCGACCATCATGTCAATGTCACAAGATTATTTTTCTTTCAGTTGTTTCTTTCGTAGAAATGTATGAGAAAAATTTCTGAGAACTTAGCCTCTAACACCAACTTACATTACCTCTGGCTGTGTAGGTGTAAGGTGCCACAAAGCAATAAACCTAAAGCCCTGATTCTGAAAAGCACTTACATATGTGTACTTAAATACAGTTTATACAGGGCAGTATTTAATCACATTATTCTGTTTAAGAAGTGCTTTAAGTCAATCATGTTCTTCAGTGTTCTTCAGAACAGAGATACTTCTTTTGGTGAAGAACAAAGAATACAACCCTTGAATTATGTGAAGTCTTTTCTCAACTGCAAAGTGCCTATTATTTGTGATTTGTAATTTCCCTCTTGAAATTTCATGTTATTTATATACTCCTCTCTAGAATGTGTTTTCTATCTTAGAGAATCAATCCACCAGCTAACTGATTAGCTGAAAATGAAGGAAAAGGAATAAAAACTGAAAGATGAGAAGGTTTAAACAGCTAAATTACATCATAACTAGGATCCATATAATGTTAACTACCACAGCCTGAACACAAGATCAGCATAAAATCAAGAGATAAATCTTAGAATCACATTATAAATTCAGATAAATGATCATCTAGAAAATATCTCTAATATATTTAATATTAGTCTTATATGCCTTTCTATTATTTGTTTCCTTACTTCAGCCACTGTATTTATTAGGGACTGCATAACAAGAAACCTTAAACATTTTGCTTCAATCCCAGCCTCAGTGGACTTACATAAGAACAGTGGCTAACAGATCTTTTTATCTTTGTGTTACACTTTCAGGAACAATTCACCTTTGTAATATAACAGCAGAAAGCACAGGGCTGCAGTTACCTGTTTTCTGATACCATTGTGGCCATTACTTATTTTGGTTGCAATCTTCTATGAGTGTCGTGGTTTGGGCCTCAAACCAGGACAATGAGAAATGGCATTTGAGTTTGCGAACAGGAGCAGTACACTTACAGTCAGAGTAAATAATCAGCACTAAAGCTATCACTAATTTTCTGGGTAAATAGGTGTATTTTCTACTTCTGTAAAACTCCATGATATTTATAGAGATGGATTTTTTACTAAAATCAAAATTGGAAACCTTATTCCACTCAATATAAAATAATATTAATGTTATTACATGTGGCTACCAAAAGGTTATCTGTAGAGGGGTAATCTTTTGGTAGCAAGGATTTACATAGCTCTAAAGGCAGTGCGGAGGGAGTGACTAGAGTTTCCCTGTATTTTCAAGATGTCCAACTACTAAAGAAGTCCCTTTGTACTGGTGGCAGTTAATATAATTTACGGCAGCATTCAGTCTGGTGTATTTTATGTTAGGGCTGGCATACCATTGACCTGAGGATCAAGAAAGTGCCTTAAACCATTTTGGCTCTAGACATTTAAAAAACAGTAGATAAAGAATTAGAAAAATATCATTCTTGCCTTTGAATATCATGGACTAAATGAGACACAATGTATAGTGAAATTTCTGGACTTAATAAGTACTATTATTTATCTCCCCTATTTTTTTAGTACTATTTTACAGCAAGACTTATATATATATCAAAAGGTTTTACTAACTTCAAACAAAAATCAATAAAGATTCACAAACAGATAAAGCATCCATCTTTTATACTACTGTGAACCTCAGTGAACTGCACTCTTTCATCAAAGAGATACTAGGCATGCTGAAACAGAATATGGAAAATGTATTTCTTAAAGAACAGAAAATTAAGTCTGAGAAAGGTTTCTTCCCATTTGCCCATAAAATAATTAGTTTTCTCCTATAAATTATTGTAGAATTATCGTTCTAGAAGAAATAATAATATCCTTCAATAAGAACTAAAGAAAATAATACATAGTCTCTACTGTGACTTGTCACACTGTGTTTTTAAGATTAGCCATTTTAAAAAATAATTTTTTTAAAAGGAATTATTTCCCTACTTACTTATTTCCCTCTTTGTAGCCTCCATCCCCTGCTACCAAAAGCTCCAGCTTCTTTCACCTGATCTCTAAGATGAAGCAAGGAGCTTCTTTATTTGTAGAGGTACTTCAAATAAATGATGTTTTCCTCAATCACATCTCAACAATATGCTATCTTTTCTTTTAGTAATCATAGAATCAGAGAATTGTAGAATAGTATGGGCTGGAAGGGCCCTTTAAAGTTCATCTAGTCCAATCTCCCTGCCATGTGCAGAGGTATCTTTTACTAGATCAGGTTGCTCAAAACCCCATATACCTGACCTTGAACACTTCCAGGGGTGGGACATCTAAATCTAAATTCTTTCAGTTTAAAACCATCACCCCTTGTCCTGTGACTACAGGCCGTGGGAAGAATTTGTTCTCCATCCTGATTATAAGCCCCCTTTTAAGTACTGAAAGGCCACAATAAGGTCTTCCCAGAGCCTTCTCTTCTCCAGACTGAACCCCACCTCTCTCAGCCTTTCTTCATTAGAGAGCTGTTCTAGCCCTCTGACCGTGGTTGTAGTCCTCCTCTAGACCTGCTCTAACACGTTCATGTCTGTCTTTTGTTGGGAATCCCAGAGCTGAATGCAGTACTCCAGGTGGGGTCTCACTAGAGTAGAGTAGAGGTGCAGAATCACCTCCCTTGATCTGCTGGCCATGCTTCTTTTGATGCAGCCAACATTATAATTGACTTTCTGGGCTGCAAGCACACACTGACAGCTTATATCCAATTTTCCATCCACCACTATCCCTAAGTCCTTCTCTGCAGGCCTGCTCTCAATCCATTCATCCTCCAGTCTGTATTGATATTGGGGATCGCTATGACTAGGCCTGATTAGAGATACTAAATGATGTTCATCTAGCTCAAGTTAAGACTTCTCAAAAGGCCCTTTCATTACCTCTGGGGACTGAAGAATCCTGTTGTGGGAGCACAAGACACTCGTGAGAAAACAGCTTATTGTAGCCCTCGAATTGAGAACCTTGATTAAATTTAGAGTTGCTCGTGCAAAGCCATGAAGTATAAATGGTGCAAGCCAACGGACTGCTAACATTTCCATTCTATCTGAAAATTATATTGTCTGGTGCTCTACTAGGAGTGTTAAAAATACTTTACCAGCAACAAGTGAGGAAAAAATAGCAATTAAACTTTCAGTGCATAATAAGGTAGCTATTAAACAAGATATAAATTTATTCTCATTAGTAGTACTTCCATTATTTTAATATCTACGTACTAAAAAAACAGTCTGTGGGAAGTCTTGCAGAACAGTGACATCCAACCTTAGGAACACACATATAAAAAGACAATGTGTATAGCTTATTAGGACATCACTGAGAAACAAAAAATCTAGTTTAGAGAAAGTAGTTGACAGATTAATCTGAAGTATAACCACTAAATGAAATGCTTGTTAACATCACTTAATTAAAAGCTGCATAGAAATTAAAAGCTTCATAGGAAGACAGGGTCATATGAAGAACCTGAGTAATAAGATCTCAAACAATTATACATGTTGTAATTTGATTTGCTCTCACCATTCAACACAAATTAACTTTGTGTTAATTTCTTTTTTTTTAATCTATGTTGTTTCTTTGTGAATATTTGATGACCAGCTTGCAAAAGAGGCTAAAAAGGAAAGATATTAAGCAATCATTCTATAAAAGAAGGATACGGCTTATTGTAACTTAATCACTCATGAATTAACATGCCTCTCATTTTTATATGGTTGAAGAAATCTTTAAAAAACACATGATACTGAATTTAAGAACTGTGAACAAAGAAATATGCTCTGATTTAATTACCAAATATTATGTGTGTGTGTGAAAGTCAGGTCATAAGTCCTTGCCTGTAGGGGAACAAACCTGTCCAACCATCCATAATTTAATTACTCAATCTCCAAATGCAGACTTGAATTGCTTCAGTAAGTGTAACAATAAACACTTCAAAAACTCAAGGAAAAAATTCCCCATATGGTTTTGTTAGGTAATGTCTTTCTCAGAAGAGAATAAGGTGTTTTTGCAGTAGTTTCTGTCTTCACAAAGAGAAACACAATTCCTCCTGTTAGACTTTATGAAGAGTAAGCTTAACATATCAAGAGAACATTAAATTCTGTTTCAGCATAGAGTGTCAAGACTTATTTTGGTATGTTTCAGCTAATAGGTTAAGCATTGTGTTGCAACTTTGAAATTGAATAAATTGCTCTATATGCAAGTCTACAGGTGTCAAAAGTGCCACCACCTTCAGCTGGTCTGTTAAAATGATGCTGCATGCAATAATTTCTTTAACATACATCACATAATTCAACTGCGATTGAAATAGCTCCTAAAAAGCCAAATTCATCACTGTTAACTACATACCGCTGACATTCTTACTAAGGAATTGACATTTTCAAATGATGAGCCTAGGGAAACCTCTTGTCAGTAATATGGTACTCTTTGTGCATCAGTTATTTTAGATTATAACAAATACCAGGGCTGATCCTATTATCACCCACAGAAACAAGACCAAAGTATTTATGTAAATTTCAATGTTATCCATGGTCATTACTGACTTATGGTCTTTTCCTGAATTAAAAAAATCAACTCTTTAAAATTTTATTTTTAAACATTATAAACCTGTAGAAACATAATGAGCTTCAGAGTTATGTTTAACGTTTTCTTTTTTCTTTTTCCTTTTTTTTTTCACCTCAAAGGAATTTTCATTTTCTATCAGGAACTGAAGTAAGGAATCAATCTAAAAGAATCAGAGGCACAGAACTAAGATTAAGAAGGCCCCATCTTCAAATCCTGTGGCTGTTTCTTTGCTCTGCTTTGCTCTCTTTGTCTGCCTTACACTGCCAAGCACATGATTTGTGAAAATTTTAGATAAGTGAGTCTTAATTTGTGTTTGTACTGACTATAATATTTTTTGTGAAATTTTTTCCCTCTTTTACATGACTTTTTTAATTCTGTAGGGTCCAAAAGAGATCTGAGGGGTTTAATTTTTATGATAATTATTTTATTATTTATTTTATATTTTTATTTCAATAACTGCTTAGTTTACTTACCATATTTGTTATTGCTCAAGACAAACTAACACTAAACAGTGTCATTAAGCTCTCTATAGTCTGGCTTGAAAACTCCGCTGAAAGAGGCCTTTGGTTTGGTTTCTATCACTCCAATGATTATACTCTATACAAGGTTAAATTCTTCACACATTCAAATCCTTAACTTGTTTTCTAAGTACCAATGCAAAACTCAGTTTTCCCACTTGTTATTCATCTGTTTTTTTAGTTTACACATTACATTACTGGAACTAACTTGGCTTCTTTTTCACTGATGATATTTCTTCTTTATGAATGTGAAATACGAAATAGATGACTCTCTACAGTTCAAAATAAATCTAGGATCAACTGATGTTTTGGTTATCATCCTTGTGTTTTCTGCCAAATTACCCATTGCTCTATGACATTCCTCCAACTAGTGGTCTCTGGTCATCTTTTTTGTCCATCCAGAAACCACTCCAATCCCAGCCTCATTTCCTCATCTTCATATATTCTTTGGAGTCCCTTACATCTGCCTAATCTCTCTAGTCCTGTTTTTCCTGTCTGAGAACCCGTTCTGGAATGACCATTTTATCCTTCTACAAGAGAGGGGCAAAATTCAACTTGTTTGCATAAAAGAGGCAGCTTGTGATGCATGGAGTGTCACAGTATAGTATACTACTGACAAAGCACTGCTAGGTGAATGTATTCATATTATCACATGGTGATGTTACTGCTTCTCACCATTTTTTTGAAAAGTCATGGAAGATGGAGAAGTTGTCAGCTCTGTCCTGCTCTCACATTTCATGAAAGAAGGAGATTCCTGGCTGGGTGAGCAGTCTTGCTGTTCTCACATCAAATGCTAACAGCACTCAGAAAAACTGAGGAGCCTCTCTGTGAAAGAGGGAGTCCCCTTGCTCCCAAACGGAGTGAAAGTGAAAGCTGAGAGCTGCCTCTCAGAATTCCAGTTGGATACGCTCTAACATGATTGTATTTTACTATATTTGACTCATCCTCTTGTTCTTATATATTTGTTTCCCAACAGGGAAATGGCTTAGAAGACGACTAGAAGGTGTGCTTTCTGGAAATCTCAGCTCCACCCTGAGGACTGCCAAGCAGTGTGCTCTACCAAAAGTAGATGATCTAGTCTCAATTCAGTGATTAACTATGAAAGTGACCCTTTGACCCTTTACCTCTCAGTTTTTCAGCCTCCTCAACTTCTCCCTTTCTTTTTGTCCTTAATGTAAATCTGGTTTTGGTTTTTGGTTTTTTTTTTTTGTTGTTTTTTTTTTTTTTTTTTAAATGTAGACTCAAATTTTCCCCAGCTTTCTGGAACACAACCTGGTGTTGGGCATTCATGGTCTAAGTTTAATGGACAGCTCTGTAATTGAGACCTCTAGAACGTAACAAACATAATATTTACAATAATGTATAACTTTATAGAAAAATAAGTTACTTGATGCCTGTGAAGGCACTGACAAATGTTGAAAAACATCTTAATGGCTCAGCTTGACAGAGTAAGAAATTACCTTGCTTACACTTCACAAGTGAAAAAGTTGCTTAGACATCTCAAATTTCCCAGATTATACACATGAGCTTTACATACTGTGTGTATCTAAAGCTAAGGACTCAACTCCGCAGCCTATATTATTGCAAGTAATTTCTACTCAGTCATGGGGGAAAAAAGCATAGACACATGTTTGTGAGAAAAGAAAGTATTTAGAAACATTTGGGATTAAAATTCACACAAATAAAGCATAGTTATACACATACTGCTCATAAATAAGTCAAGAATGTAGTCATTTAAATGACTTTACATTAACCTATTTTTTTTATGCATAGGAATCTTGGATTTTTTTTCTTCATTTCTGTTACCTGCAGTGATGTCACTCAGTGCTTTTCCTGGTTTATGAAGGTTGATTTTAACTTTCCCATCACTCAGATATAAGAGGAAACCACCTGAAGCCTCGTGTAGTTTACTAGATAATAGAAGTCCCTCCTTGTTCCAGGTGCGGAACTGAAAACTGATGAATACTTCGTCTTGCCCTGATGTGCCTGGCAGTGCCAAGTAACTACTGGAACTCAGAAATGTAACAGGAACCATGTGTGGCTCTAAACATGAGAAGGACATGTTGCCCTAGAAAGAAATGAAACAAATATGGTGTTAGGAACATTTGGGGAAAAACAGTCATGAGAACTTTTGTATGGAAACTACAGAGTTTCAACACATTGTTCATAGAACCTAATATTTGTAATACTTTAATGTGTTGGTCTAAAAAATCAAGTATGAATACACAAGAACATCATCAGTTTGAGAGATGTTTACCTAGTTGTTTGACCAGAACAGACATATCTGTCCAAGCAAAGAGCAGCAAAGGCCTTTGAGTGAATGAGGTAAGACCCTAAACTACATGGGTGTTTTAATGGTACTTCAGGAGTTAGACAGACCTGCTTTGTTTCTGTTTTGGCTCAGCCTTGGGAAGTATTAGGGACTTGACGAATTTCTGAATGCCAGATAAAATGTCATAGAATGCAAAGTTTGGTACAAATATTTACACAGGTCTAAATGCTTGTAGGCAGAGAAAAATGTTGATCTTGGATAGTGATTGTTTAAGTCACTATTAAATTTGAGAAAAAAAACATTTTGCTGGACCAAGGAGCAATCTTTCCAAATCAGGACAACTGGAGGTGTGCACTGACCCCAATATTTGTTTTCACAAATAGTCAGAGAAACTTCCATATATAAACTCTTGCTACTTCCAAACGTAAAACACATACTTCACTAATCAGAAGTAAACATGTTTTCAAGCAGGCCCATATGGACCAGATCATGAGTTGTGTTTAGGTACCTAGCCTTTCTTTCGTGCTTGGCTGTTTCTGAAATCATTGATTCTTAGGTACCTAAAGAAACTTCTGGCTAAGTTCACTGACAAACTCTGAGCTTAACCTGCATCTGTGGTTATACTGAGGTATAGATAAGAAGACTTGAATGGCAATAATGCATTTTTTGCATGTGGTGTTAGTTAATTCTCTATGACTCTTGACAGTGATACAATACGCAGTTTGAACTAATGACTTGATGGCACCATTTGAACTATAACTAATTTGTTCTGTACAGATGATTACTAAAAGATTAATGTCTTTAGAATTTAAAGTACATTTAGCTTCTGTTCAACATAAAGAGCTTTTAAACTTTTGAACACACATAAAACTTTGATCCTATAGTAAAAAGCTAAAAAATCAGTTTGAGAAAAATACTCACTAGTCCCTGGCATGGCTAGACATCAAAGTTTATCTATTTTCATTTTCTTCAAGGAAAATAGATACATAAATAAAGCCTCTGTCTTATGAACTCAGCTGTAGAGAAATGAATAGTCAACTGAACTGACCCATTGTGAAAAGGCAGTCAGCAGATTAATAAACCTTGTTAAACGCTAAAAGCTTACCATCTGCAGATTCCCTCTCCATGTTATCTGGACAGCTGCCTGATACTGTATCAGATCAGCAAAGTGGCTATTTAACAAGGATTCTATGGTAACATAGATACTTTCTGGCTCATTTACATTATAAAACATCTCCTAAATAGTTTTGAAAGTAGCACAACAGTTTAAAGCATTTGAGATGAAGATGATGCAATTTCCTATGACAATAATTTCATAGTTCCATTTTCAGTAATCCTCACAGAGCCTCCTCTAACTGCCCTCTCCCCAACATCCATCAGCATCATGGACAGGATATTACACGGTGGTATCAGTTTACTTAATTCTGGAATATTTCAGATGAGCTTCACATGAGAAGAGATGCCTGTCATCCATTTTTTCTGGAACAGGAAACCAAATTTGATTGTTTATGTTCTGAACTGAAATACAAATCAAAAGATTTGGAGCTTGAAAGCATTTCATATTTTGTTAATTATTTTGAACTGATTGTTTCCATTATATCTCTGCATTTCCTGTTGCTAAATAAATAAATACTGCAAATAGAGATGGCTTTTATACTATCGGAAAAGAAACAAAGGTCTTAGTAAAATTTGTAGAAAACCTTCTGTAACACAGAAGAAAGTTGGATTGTTATCAGAACCATTTCTCTAAATGGTAGGGATTTGATTAATACAACTTAGCCATGTCACAATAAATGCATTAAACCCACCAACCTAAACTACAGCGCTTCAGACAAAGGGCAGTATAAATTGACAAACAGAACTTATCTATCGAAATTGTGTTACTCTAGACAAAACAGAGTGGATCAATGTCCTCAGCAACAGAAGGCTTTTAAAATGTACTGCTAGTATGCTTATTAGTCAGGTACAGAAGTCAAAGCCAGAGCTTCGATGACTTCACATACATCTTATTTTACTCACTGGCTTTTGTACATGCACAACAGTGAGATACCGCACAACAGTGAGATACCACACACATGTAAATATCATCCAAAGAGCTGAAGAACAAAATGCATCCTGCATAGTATACTGGATGAGTGTGTACAGCAGCAAATATAAAACAGCCCAATTAGGTGATTCCTTGATTTTTCTTTCATTAAACAGCATAGATTTCACTGGAAATTTAAATTAATAGGTTATATATAAAAGTGGCTGTGGTCATCTTCTTTTCTCTGTTTTACTTATGTATTCTTTCTTAACTATGAACCTCTTACCACAACGTAGGTCTGAGATTTATGCCTCCTGGCCAGGTCAATAATGTTCACTCCATTATAATAAATATTTTCAAAACACCCATGAAAGTTCCTGCGTGACAATGTCCCTGATTTTCCAGGCACTGGGATCCCTCCAAAGCTGAGCTTAGAAAGAGAAGAGAAATCAATGATAGTATTAAGCACTTTTCTAAGAAGTTGCCAAAAGCATAAGAGCAGAAGTCAAAGATTGTCCAGTAATGAATCTGCTACTTCTAGGCTATTTCCTTGTATCACATCTACGTATTAGAACAACAGGCTAGCAAAAATTAGGCTATATCAAGCTACATATATGAGTTAAAATATCGTGAAATGTTGGCCTTTTTTTTCTTCGAGGATGCCTTTTAGCAGTTGCTTAGTATAGAGTTCTATCAGTTTTCAGGGTCCACTATAGCTGCAAAACCAAGGAGAAGAAGGACAAGGCCCAGTACATGCAGACCATGCTGGACAGTGTGAAAAGGGAGAAGAGAATTTGCTAATAACTTCTTTAGGAAATTCAAGCCTGACTTCTCCACTGTGTGCAAATCGTAACTACCATAATAGAGGACAAGAGTGCATGAATTAAATTATTCTAGGGCAGATTCAAAACAAATGAAAGGAAATACTTTTTCCCTCTCAAAATTCTTATGCAGTGCAGTTCCTTGATGTGATACTGTAGGTTTACTTGGGTTCAGAAAGAGACTAGAACATTTAATAAAAATAAAAATCCATTGAGAGCTATTAAATTCAAGAATATCACTCTATCTTAATAAGTCCCTGAGGCAGAAACTGTTAGAAAGCGGTAGATTATTTTAGAAAAGCACTGCCACAGGAGTGACCTGAATTATACTCTGGTCTATGTTTCCACTCGGGCACCATCAGAAGCATGATGCCAGTTCAAATGAACTTTTGAACTCACACATTTCAAGGCTATTCTGGATGACATTGTAGAAAAGGTCAGTTCAAAATATTTATCTTCTAATTTTGAAATTTCACTTAATGTTTAAAATAATTTTATGAAAAAAAATTAAATATACCATGTTTCGTTAAGTTATTAAATTGAGAAAATTTTATAGTCAGAAATGCACTTCTAAATACAGTGGTTCATACTTTTTTTGGAAGATTTTAGGCTTTTACCCAGCTTTTGCTTTCTTTTCTACCTTGTATTGGTAACACATACTTCAAACTAGAGCACGTGGAAGAGAGGAAAAACTATTTGCAATACTGGTTGATTTAGTAAAATAATTCTAATTGCCAGTTAGTCAAAACTAACATTTGTTGTTCCTTTTCTTTTTTCTCTCTTTTTTTTTTTTTTTTTGGTAATAATTGGTGAGATCCTCTAAGCCTTGGCATTGTGGCTTAGACTCAGAAATTTTAAGCAGAATCATGACTTTAATCTTGTGAGTAATGTTTCTGAAATGGAATAATTCAGACACAGAACAGCATGAAATCTTACTTTAAACTGCTTAAAAACTCTAATGAGTAGAATAAAGTAATTTAGATCTTTGGGTTCCAGGCACTCTGCTCTACCACTCGTTCTCTCATCCAATGAACAGGACAGAGGCAAACATAAGGTAGCCAGTCATCACATTACAACTGTGAAATCGTGCTATTATTAACCATAGGTGGGAAACTGTCACCAAATTGCATCTATTCCTTTTCATGAAACTACCATTCGTGTAAGCAAGATTTTTTGACAGGAGATTTTCCAGATTTACCAGGAATTTAAGTCTTAATCTAAACAGTTCTAAAATGGTTTTATGCTGATTTATTGTGATTCTCATCAAGCAACAAAATAATAACTTTCAGTTGGGGCTCATTCCTTATGTTGATATACCGTTCACATTTGCAGCACTACTGAAACAAAGATATTAAAATGAATTCTGAGACGAAAAAGATGGTCTTCTGAGAATTTTGAGCTGCAGGTCCACTAGAGCATTAGTAATCTAAGAACATTTCTGTTTTCTTTGATTCATTCCTTTAGGAGGCAGAAAATCCCTAAAGTCTTAAGTACTACAAACTTCCTTAGGTTCTGTCTCCTTTGCTTGTTTAACTGCATTTACATAACAAAGATAATAAATGTAATAAAGGAAAGGTAATTTTCACACCTCATACTCAAGGTCCAAATAACTGAATTCTCCTTTTGCATGAAAATGATGAGTGTGTTTATCCACTGTAAAGTTTACTTGGTTGTTAAAGTATTCAATGAGAACAGAATGCCAGTGTTGATCATCCAAAAGGCTGCCCAGAGTAATATTAATTTGGGCATTAGAGGGATGAGTTTTAGTATCACCTTAAAAGAAGAAAAATAAAAGCTATTAATTCCATAAAAAATATAATTATTCAAATATATACTTCTACTTTATCATATTCTATATTAAAATTCACTTAACAAATTAAAATAAGTTTTAGCCAAATAATACCTAATAACTATATTAGACGTTATAAGACTGTAGCTGTTACCTAAATTAATGAGTAGGGACAGCTTTCCTTTAATTAATTCCAGGGTGACGTGGTCTCCATTTTGTCCTTCTCTGTGGAGGAGAATTCCATCACTTTGCATTGTCTTAAACTTCAGAGAAATCACATCTTTCAGTGCACTCATGAGTTTTTGATTGAAAGTGTAAATTAGACAACTTTTCCCATCAAAGCCAACCACCTCGGACCCTAGAAGTAAAGAAATGAAAGATAATATATAATGCTGTGTCTAAAAGAAACAGCTGCATGTTACTTCAGTATGGTATGAAGTCTCACCACTAACATCCCTAGATTCACCTGTGCCCTGTAAAGTGCAGCTTATTTCTATTACTGTTCTTCTGCAAATGTTAAGACTGTACTGTTTTAATGATAATGCTATCACTAGATAATAAAGCAAGGTGAGCAGAAGAGTTCTGGCTTTTATTCCAATCTAGCACTAATCTCACACGCTGAAAAATCTTCCTTGCCTTGGAGCAATGAAGTACTTTGACCATTTCTGTTCTTACTGTATTATTAGGATGAAAAACTATTAATTTATCTGCAATTAATGCCAATTAACAAAATAAAGAAGAGAAAAATCTTGTCCATTACATTTAACTGATTTTCAGTGCCTTCATGCAGGCTGTAAATTTAAGCCACTACTAAAATCAATCTGGATATCTATACAGTAGTGCAAAATAATATCACAGCATACTATTCCAGGAAAGAAACAAAAATATTCTAAAATAAAAACTTGTCAGCTGTGAGTAGGGCCTGGTTCTCTGCATCAAATGTTTTTTTACTGGCATCATAAACAAATGATGACTTTAGTTAAGCTGAATTACAGGTTCAGTACTGGAATACAGGACTTTGTACCATCAGTTCTCCAGTATGGGAATCACAGAATAGGACCTCTGGAGATCGTGCTGTCCAACTTCCCCACTCAATGCAGGGTCAGCGCCAGCAGGTTTCTTAGGGCTGTGTCCAGTCAGGTTTTGAGTACTTCCAGGGACAGAGAGTCCACATCTCTGGGCAACCCATGCCAGTGTTCAACCATCCTCACAGTAAAGAACTGTATTTCTGTTTGTGCCTATTGCCTCTTGTCCTGTCACTGTGTACCGCTGAAAAGATCCTGGCTCCATCTTCTTTACACCCTCCCATCAGATATTAACACACATGGTAAGATTCCCCCAGAGCCTCCTACTTTCCAGATCAAGCTTTCTCAAACTCTACTCATAAGGCAGACGCTCTAGTCCCTTAATCGTATTTGTGGCTTTTGCTGGATTTGCTCCTGTATGTCCATGTCTTTCTTGTAGTAGGGATCCCAGAATTAGACCCAGCAATTCAGATTTGTTTCATTGCCACAGTTGAGTAGAGGGAAAGGATAACCTTCCTTGACCTGCTGGTAACACTCTTCCTAAAACAGCCCAGGGTGCTGTTGGCCTTCTGTGTTGCAAGGGCATGTTGCCAGCTCATGGTCAACCTGGTGTCTACCAAAACCCTCATGCCTTTTTCTTCAAAGCCACCATCAGCCCCCAGTGTGCTGGTACACCCTTGCTGGGATTATTCCTCCACAGGCACAAGACCTTGTGCTTCCCTTTGTTGAACAGCATGAGATTCCTGTCAGACCACTTCTACAGCCTCCCTGGGGCCCTCTAAATGGCATCAAAACCCTCTGGTGTGCCAATCAGTCCTCCAAATTTTTATTGGCTGCAAACTTGCTGGATGTACAAGCTGCCTCATCATCCAGGTCATTAATGAAGATGTTAAACAGCCTTGAAACCAGTATCAATCCATAGGATACTTCACAAGTGAACAGATACAGCTTGACTTTGTGCCTCTGATCCCAACTCCTTCAGCCAGGCAGTTTAGTTTGTCTTCAGTTCAATTCATTTTCCACCTGAATAGCCTGTGCTTATCAGTTATCTGTGAGGACATTATGGGAGACATCATCAAAACTCTTGCTAAACTCAAGATAACCAACACTCCCTTCCACTCACTAAGCTAGTTATATCACTATATAGGAGGCTATTAGTTTGTTCAGGCATGATTTCTCCTTTATAAGTACATGCTGACTATTTATAATAATCTCCTCGTCTTCACGTGTTTGGAAATGGTTTCTAGGATTATTTGCTCCTTCACCTTCCCAGGGATTGAAATGAGGTTGACCAGTTTCTATTTCTCCAGGTTCCTTCCCTAATTTGTTGAAGATAGGAGTGACATTTGCTCTCTTCCTCTCTTTAGGAATCTCTCCCAGTTGCCACTACCTTTCAAACATAAACAAATGTGGCCTCAGAATGATCGCGGTCAGTCCCCTCAGCACTCTGGGTGCATGTCCAACTTGTTCAAATGTTACATAGCCTCACTCTCCTCCACTGAGGGTCTCCCTTGCTCTCATCTTTCATGTGGGCCCTCCTGAAGGCAAGTCTTACCAGTAAAAATCAAGGTGAAGAGGGCATTGAGTACCTTGGCCTTATCCATGTCTTTTGCCTGCAGGTCCCCTGCCTCACTCAGCAGTGAGCCCATATTTTTCCTAGTCTTCTTTTTGCTCCACATATACCTGTGGAAGTCCTTCTTATTGTCTTCCATGACCTTTATAATTTTCAAATCCAGGTGGTTTAGCTTTCCTAACCACATCCCTGCATGCTTAGACAATGTTTCTGAATTCCTCTTGGGTCATCGGACTTTGCTCCCACCTCTTGTACACTTCCTTTTTATTCCTGAGCTCAGTTAGGAGCTCCTTGCTCATCTATGCAGACCTGCTATTTCTCCTTGATTTCCTGCTTGTTGGGATAGACCTTTCTTGAGCTTGGAGGAAATGATCCTTGAAAATCAATCAGTTCTCCTGGATACCTCTTGTCTTCAGGACCATCTCCCATGTTATTCTTCCAACCAGGTTCCTGACCATGAAAAAGCCTGCTTTCCTGAAGGCCAGGGCTATGATCCTGCTATTTGCCTCGTTCCCTTCTCTCAGGATCGTGAACAGCACGATATCGTGGTTGTTGCAGGCAAGGCTGCCCCAGCTTTCACATCACCATCAGTTCTTCCTTGTTCGTAAGTATGAGGGTCAGTAAAGCATGTCATCTTGTCAGCTCCTTCATCACCTGTGTTGGGAAGTTATCATCAAAGAATTCCAGAAAACTATTGGATTGCCTATGCCCTGCTATATTGTCCCACCAGCAGATATCAGGGTGATTAAAGTCTGCAATAAGGACCAAGGCCTGTGAACCTAAGTCTTCTTCCAGTGGTCTGAAGAAGGCCTCATCCATTTCTCCTATATCAGGCAGTCTGTAGCAGACACGCACCACAATGCCACTACCTTTAGTCTGTCCTCTAGTCCTAATCTATAATCCCTGAGCTGTCTCATCATCTGTCCCCAGGCAGAGCTCCATGCACCCCTGCTGCTTGGTCACATGAATGTCAACTGCCTTTCCTCATTGTCCTGGCTAGTCACTTCTAAACAGCCTGTATCTATCTATGGCACCACTCCAGCTGTGTAAGCTATTCCACCATGTCTCTATGGTTGTCATGAGACCATCGTATTTCAAATGCATGAAGACCTCAATTTCTTCTGTGTGTTCCCTGTGTTGTGTGCATTAGCACACAGGCATGGCAGAAAGGCATCGACTTGTGTTGATGTCTCAGAAAAGGTGTGAGAACTTCACCCATTATGTTGCCCTCACAGCAGTACTTCCCTGTTTTTGTATTTGCACTTGAGATGGTGAAGTGCTTGCACTTCAGCCCTGTTTTGTTGTTTCCATGGTCTCTCTTGTCCACACTGCCCTGAAGCATTTGTTTGTCAAACCAGTCCCCCACTTCCTCACTCGATTTTGGGCCATCATGTCCCTCACCCATCATTCCTAGTTTACAGCTCTCTGCACCAGATTGGCCTGCCTGTAGGAAAATATGCTTTTGCCCTAAATGGTCAGATGGATTCTGTGTCTTCCTAGCAACTCTTGATCCTCAAAGAGTGCCCTAAAGTTGTTAAATCAGAATAATTGCTGCTGACATCAGCTGTGCAACTAGTTGTTGATCCAAAGGATTCACCTGTCCTCCTTAAACATTTCTCTCTTGTCAAGGAAAATGCCGCCTGAGACCCTATGCCCTTGCCCCTTGCCCCTAAAGCCATGTAGTCGTGCTTGGTACACATTAGGTCTCCCCTGGCGGCACTGTTGGTGCCCACATGGAAAAGCAGCAGAGGGGGATAGTCTGAAGGCCGGACAAGCCTCAACAGTCTGCCCACAATGTCCTGGATCCAAACCCCTAGCAAGTAGCAAACCTCCCTAGAAAACAGGTCAGAGATGCAGATAGGGGGGCCTCCAACACCTTCAATGGGGATAGTCGGAGACGCACCTCAAGGGACACCTTCGTAGCACAGAATCATACATATAATAGTGTGGGTTGGAAGGGACTTTTTGAAAACCACCTAGTTCCAGTGCCCCTGCCATAGGAAGGGACATCTTCCACTAGATCAGATTGCTCAAAGCCCCATACAACCTGACCTTGAGTAGTTCCAATGAAGGGGCATCCACAAGTTCTCTGGGGAACCTGTTCCATAGTTTCTCTACCCTCATCATTAAAAAAAAGAAATAAAAATCCTTCCTTAACGTCCAATCTAAATCTATCATCTTTCAGTTTAAAACCATTACTGTTGTGTTACTACAGACACTGGAAAAAACTCTTTCTCCATCTTTATTGTAACTCCCCTTTTAAGTATTGAAAGGCAACAATAAGGCCTCCCTAAGGCCTTCTCTTCTCCAGGCTGAACAACTCAAACTATCTCAGCCTTTCTGCACACAGGAGAGCCGTTCCAGACCTCTGATCATTTTCATGGCCCTGCTCTGGACCCACTCAAACAGGTCCATGTTTTAGTTCTGTTGGGAACTCCAGAGCTTCATGTAGTACTCAAGGTGGTTTCTCATAAGACTGGAGTAGAGGGCAAGAATCACTCATTATTACATTATGAATATATGCTTTCTGACATACTTACATTCGTATTTCACATGACTGTGCTAAAACGTAGCTAGTGTTACAGCTCCATGACAGTGCTCCAGTGAAATCTACTATTTAGGGCAGTGTTTGACTGAATTTCTTTGGAAAGGGCAAGGGCAAAGGCAGGGCAGGAACAGGCAGGGCAGGGCAGGGCAGGGCAGGGCAGGGCAGGGCA
>VYXH01009694.1:59683-72867 GCA_013397275.1 Burhinus bistriatus | reverse complement strand
CTGAATTTATCCCAATAATATAAAAGATTGTCTGTCAAAATCAGTACAGATTGAACAAGACACACACAAAGGAACTGATAACACTATAAAAAGCTCATAGAGTATGCACAGTTCATAAGTAAAGATGAAAAAGCCAATTACCCTTGAAAGATACATTTGTGAAATAAATGAAGATGTAAAGGATACTCAATAAAATATGAAGTTATTTTTCAACTGGCTGGTCAACTTCTTGCAAGTCAACAGAAACCCATTATCTATTTATTAAATTTTTTAATTCCATTAAAAATATTTTTCCACCTTGTTGGCATGGAAATGATCTCAATTCATATTAACTATAGTATTTAAAGTCAGCCATTTATATTACATTTCCAAAAACTTTTGTCAAGGGAATACGGCTATGTTTCTTAATATAGTTTCCTGATTTCCTTCTCATCTTGATAATGTACTTCTTACTTATGAAGAGTTCATTTACCAAATGTGCAATGAATGAATATGACATTCCACTTAAAAATGAACCCTAGGTTGACTATTTTACTTCTTTACGTCATTGAATAAACGTGGACAGTGAAAGTATTAATCAGTGTTAAATTTAAATAATAAATGTGATTTTTAATAGCTTCAATACAAACTTCAATAATATAACTTGTACATTGTTATGTACCTATCAAACTAGCTCACTAGATGGATTCTTTGTAGGTACTGATAACAGCAAGCTTTTTTGATTGGGAACATACTCTTGTTATTAGCTACTGAGACAAGAGCATAAATAACATCTAGCACTGCCTTCCAAAATCTCTTTCACTATTCTGCAGCACTAGCTTCTAAGAAGCAAGACCTACTCTGTCCAAATTTAGAAAATAAACAAACTCAAACCTTCCTCCCACACCATCCATGAATGAAGATTGTGAAAGGGCTGCAGATGTTAATCAAAATTCTTATAACATTCCTCACACATGTTTTGTCTTCACCATCTGTGCATTACCACTAGAAATAAATTGAAATAGTTGTGAGAGATAAAGCTTGGGTCTCTTACAGGGTTATCAGGATAGAAAGAATGAGCCCAAACACCCAGGGAGTCATAACATTTTCCTCTTTCACATTTACCAACTACTATCAGCTTCTAATAGTCCCTAGACTTGCACACCATTCTCCATAGGTTTTCTCTACTCTACTGTTGTAAATAAGGAAAATAAAAAGAGGTTGATTTGTTTTGTGAACAATCATCTTTTGTTTCCACAATTTACAATGTGTGTTTCTCAAATTAATGTAATCTAAATCCTTAGTATACTGTGAAAATACCTTTGGAAGTGATGAGATGCCTCTGAAAAACTGGAAATTCTGGAAAACATCTTCACACACCACAGGATCGAGAGTTCTAGTGATCCTGAGCAAAAGTTTTAGTTGCAATGTCTTTGAAAAATTATTTTTGTCAATATTTAAATTAATTGAAATTAATGCTAATGCTCTATAAGGAAAAACTTAAAACAATGCAAAACTGTTTAGCATTTTTCATTGTTTTTAGATAGTCCTGACCAATTGTATTAAAAAGAGAAATCTGCTTTCGAGCCTTTTCCAATTTTGGATAAAGCAGACCTGAAAAGGTTCACAGTGTTCATAAAAGTTAGGTAAATCAGGACTTAGGTATTGCTTTAAAGAAAGCCTTGGCGGGGGGCGGGGGGGCGGGGGGGGAGAAAAATGTGTCATGGTAAGATTGTTTATAATCAACCACATTTAAAATGAACTTTTTTTACAATCACATGCACATCAAGTCCTAGAAAGGACATTATCCCAGTTATGAAGAGGATGGGAAGTCCTTTCTTTGACTGAGGTAACTGTGCCATTGATTTTATGCATTCCAGCCAGGAAGGGAATGCACAATAATAGTTTTAATAGTGTTAGAGGACTCTGGAAGAGGGTGTGCATATCACAATATCTGCAGTGCTGCTTGTTAGGCACTGCATCTAACAATATTTCAATGTAGGGCATGCATTTAGTTCCCAGTTATCTTTCACCTACAATTTTATGCAATTGTCATTTTCACATTTAAACCCATCTTCCTGTCTGTCATATGAAAAAGCCTTTTTTTTTCTTTTTTTTTCTTTTTTTTTTCCTATTTTTAGCCTACTGGTTTTCAGAGGATGGGATGGAGAAAAGACTAAGCCAAAGAGACTTCTAATTCCTCCTTTTTAGTGCCAGAGNCAGATGTTAATCAAAATTCTTATAACATTCCTCACACATGTTTTGTCTTCACCATCTGTGCATTACCACTAGAAATAAATTGAAATAGTTGTGAGAGATAAAGCTTGGGTCTCTTACAGGGTTATCAGGATAGAAAGAATGAGCCCAAACACCCAGGGAGTCATAACATTTTCCTCTTTCACATTTACCAACTACTATCAGCTTCTAATAGTCCCTAGACTTGCACACCATTCTCCATAGGTTTTCTCTACTCTACTGTTGTAAATAAGGAAAATAAAAAGAGGTTGATTTGTTTTGTGAACAATCATCTTTTGTTTCCACAATTTACAATGTGTGTTTCTCAAATTAATGTAATCTAAATCCTTAGTATACTGTGAAAATACCTTTGGAAGTGATGAGATGCCTCTGAAAAACTGGAAATTCTGGAAAACATCTTCACACACCACAGGATCGAGAGTTCTAGTGATCCTGAGCAAAAGTTTTAGTTGCAATGTCTTTGAAAAATTATTTTTGTCAATATTTAAATTAATTGAAATTAATGCTAATGCTCTATAAGGAAAAACTTAAAACAATGCAAAACTGTTTAGCATTTTTCATTGTTTTTAGATAGTCCTGACCAATTGTATTAAAAAGAGAAATCTGCTTTCGAGCCTTTTCCAATTTTGGATAAAGCAGACCTGAAAAGGTTCACAGTGTTCATAAAAGTTAGGTAAATCAGGACTTAGGTATTGCTTTAAAGAAAGCCTTGGCGGGGGGCGGGGGGGCGGGGGGGGAGAAAAATGTGTCATGGTAAGATTGTTTATAATCAACCACATTTAAAATGAACTTTTTTTACAATCACATGCACATCAAGTCCTAGAAAGGACATTATCCCAGTTATGAAGAGGATGGGAAGTCCTTTCTTTGACTGAGGTAACTGTGCCATTGATTTTATGCATTCCAGCCAGGAAGGGAATGCACAATAATAGTTTTAATAGTGTTAGAGGACTCTGGAAGAGGGTGTGCATATCACAATATCTGCAGTGCTGCTTGTTAGGCACTGCATCTAACAATATTTCAATGTAGGGCATGCATTTAGTTCCCAGTTATCTTTCACCTACAATTTTATGCAATTGTCATTTTCACATTTAAACCCATCTTCCTGTCTGTCATATGAAAAAGCCTTTTTTTTTCTTTTTTTTTCTTTTTTTTTTCCTATTTTTAGCCTACTGGTTTTCAGAGGATGGGATGGAGAAAAGACTAAGCCAAAGAGACTTCTAATTCCTCCTTTTTAGTGCCAGAGGATAGCTTAACCTGAACTCTGTTTTATATGACTTAATTATCACAATCTGACATTTCAGGAACAAGACACAGGAAATGCCTGCAGAGATTCATCAGTCTCTTTTGCACAGACTAAATAGGGAGAACTATCAGGCAGAGTCTGAGAGATATTTTGGGGTGTTTTTTTTTGGCAGCACAGTTTTTGTTGTGTAGTCATGGCACAAGCAGATTTTGTCAGTCCACGAAGCCAGGTAGTTCACCTGGAGGTAGAAAACATCTTTCTGTCTTTCTTACATGAAAAAGACTGTAGAACAGGAGTAAGAAATCTGAGGAACATAGCAGAGGTAGTGGAGTGAGGAAGAAGAAGAACTAAACACAAAGAATACAGGGGAATTCTTTCAACGTTTCATGTAACTCCATAACTAACTGACTACCCTATTTAGCCTTTCTATTCCATAAGTACAAAGAGGCAATAATGGAAGGACTTGTTCTGGATGCATGCTTTACAAACATATAAAATGTAGCAATCCTTGGCCTAAAAAGCTTATAGTAAAAAAGGAGTTCTGTGTAAAAAAAAAAAAAAAAAAAAAGGGAAAAAAAAAAGAAAGAAACAAAACTCATAATAACCTGGTTTATCGTACGGACATCTATCATGAACCTTACCAAACATCACTGAGACTGTAATTAAAAGGTAAACGTTAGCGCTGAGGATACTAGGATAAGTCATTCAAAGCAGGTATTTGCTGGAAGACAACAGAGCAGCAACTTGAAAGTAGTTCACCAGCTGTCCTGTATTAGTTCACTAAGATAGTAATGACTTCTTTTGGATGTAACAGACGTCCGTTTTTCAGTATCACTTTGTGGAATAGTAAGATCAACTTTATATATTCTTGCAGTTTTAGTTTTAGTTGTGTGATTTGCAACAGATAAGAATGAATGAAGAAATTACTGCATTTGCACTTGAATACAGAACACAGTCTGCATATTTGGTAGTAAATGGAGAGTTGTTTACTCTTACAATGTAAGACCCAGTGAGATCTCTCTGAAGGGAACAATGAGAAATGGGACATCTGGAAAGTGTGAAGGAAGTGTCACTGGCATTTCTGCTTTTCTTTGTTTTCTGGTCCTGCCTGGAGAAGTACCTAGCAATTCAGAAACAGCCAGGCATAATTATTGTAACAATAACTACATCCTGCACGTGTCTAATAAATGGAGGAAACAACTGGAAAGAATTAATCTTCCAAATTATTAAATATATTTTATAACTATAAGACTATAAACACCTGTTTTATCTTCAACAGCAAACACTTAATTGAACTAGTAAAAGCACATAGTAATTCTAGATGTTGAATATAAATAAAGACATGATAAACAGTCTGAAATTCATTTGGAATTAAAGTATTTATACATAGAAAAAGTAAGAATTTCAAGAACTCTCAACATCAATAATACAGAGAAAATCTTAACTAGCTTAAAAAAAAGTTTCGGTATTTTTAACACTATCACATTCTTTATGTACTGCATTACTGTGGATAATGGATGAAGTAAATATTCCTTGTAACTTGTATTGTAACTGCTTATTCCATATACTTTACTATTTTTAGTAACACAGACACTATCCTCTTTTTGTCCTTTTAGATTCGTAAATTTTCCATTGGCAGCATGGCAATAAGGATATCATAGAAGAGAGTCATAAGATACCTTGCAATGTGTGACAGAAAAAATAACAGTAGTGAGTATAGATAATTAAAATTCAGATTTTAGCCATGTGCAAAAAAGAGCTCTTAGTTTGGAAATGTTTGAGAACAAGACTTTGAGTAAGGATTTAAACATTGTTGAATGCACAAGGTAAAGGACTGGGAAGAAGCAAAGCTGGCTGACTTTCAGTGAAGGTTAGAGACAGGAAAGAATGTACTCTCATCAAGTACCACAGAGATGAGATTTCAAATGGGAGACTCAGATGAGCTTTCCACTGGGAATGATGAAGTCATCTGTTCAGCCTCCATTTTTAACTTTTAGTAATCTTGGTACTTAAAACAACAGAGTATGAGTTGAATCTTCACCACATTTCTCAGTCACAGCAATATCATTAGATTGTTCTACGAATTATAAGCCATGCTCCCAGTCTCTAGGCAGATGTCACTAAGAAACTCTGTGTTCTTTTAGCTTCTCATACCCTTCTCTTGGCTTGAGCTGTCTGTTCTCTGGGATGGGGCAGTTTACCTCATTTCTGAGGTGACCTAATCTTTTGCAGCCAGGTGAAATTTTCAATAGCCTTAGTTCATGGTCTTGTATTTGTTTTACAAAGCCAAGTTTAAGGCAGAAGCCCAGAGATGTGTTCTACTGATGTTCAGTTTAAAGTTTGATAGTTCTGAATTCAGAAGGGATCAACCATGTAAAGAATGACTTAAGCACAGAAGCTGAAAAAAATCCTACAAAAAAACTACAGATGAAAGTACTTAAAACAAGCAATTAAAGAGGTTGCTTAAAATAAATTCTGTTTCTCTCATGGAGAAAAGATGTGGATAAAAAAAATCAGTAAACAAGTTGCTAAGAGGAATATTTTTTAAAATATTCCTAACAGTAACAGTAACACAACAGGAAGATTTACATTGTCCAGCACACCATGTATGCATTTGTCTTCCAAATGCTTATATCAGTTATGAAAGTTTTATTAATGACACAAGAATTATATATATATAATTTTATATATATATAAAAAACAACTTTGACATGTCCTTCAGTTGTGTATTTGTAGGTGTATCTACTTGTACTGTTATTGGCTCAAGACCAAGAAAAAATATATATATATTTAAAACTGTAAACATTTTCCACATTTCACCCTTCAGGTAGGAAGTATACCATGTTAAGATGCAGTTTTTAAGACTATGAAAAAAAGAGTTTGCAGTAAATCAGTTATTGGATTATGTCCACACAATTCATTCCAGCACAGAAAGAACTGGAAAATAAGCACCACATATCATTAGACAATGCTGAAACAGTGAAGTCTGCACATAAACTTATTGAATCAGTTTTATTCAAGACTAAATTTAAGCTTAGAAATCTACTAACAGGTGTAATTTAGGTAGCAAAAGACAATGATGAATAGTTGTTTCATTTAGCTGATTCAGCAAAACACTTACTGTATGTGCATCCATACACTTCAATGCGCATTCCAATTCTGCCGTTAGGATTCCAGTCCAAAGGCACAAAACGGAGAAATCTTGCTTTAATCGAATGCTGAAGCTTATGGTATACGACACTGTCTGCATTTGTGTTTCCAGAAAAGGCCTAGAAGAAAATGAAAAACAAATCAACCACATCCATATTGAATACAGAAATACATGGAAACATTGCTGATCTTTCCATTTTATACCCTCATCTGGCAAACAGTCAAGCACAGGAATAAAATGTAATGGTCAGTGAATTCCATAAGAACAACTGCTGAATCAATCTTGATTATTCTTTTGCATCGTGTTAAGTCACCTGTGCATTTAGTACTGTCACCAGGCTCACTGAAAAATCTCACACCTTCTAAAATTTAAGTGAATGAAACATTCTAAAAACAAGCATTCCTTTCACAAAATGTGTAGAACATCCTTCCATTTTAGTGTATTGTACTATGTGATACTTTTTCATAGGACAACAGAATGTGCTGTACGATTTCCTCTTACCGAAAGGCTAGATAAATTTCATTGCAAGCCTGAGTTTTAAATGTGTAATATGCTGAATCCCAAAAGTTCTTATAATGACAGACCACGGTGTTGAAAGACTCTGGTTTCCAGGTAAAAAATCCAGAGTATTAGAAAATTATTATAATTCAGTGTTCTGTCTAAAAAGAAAAATCTAAATTTCATCTTTTTTTTCCCAGGTGAGGAAAAAAAAAATTGAAGTATTATCGTAGATACTTTTTGAGGGTGATATTTAACTGATAAGTTACATAAAGAAAACATAAAGAAACATAAAGAAATATGAAGAAGAACGTAAAAAATCTAAAGAGCTGTAATCATGAACTTTAGCATCCTAAAGACTGAAGAATATCTTCTAATTTTGTTGGTTACGTGTTCAGGTGTATAGGATTTTTTTCACATTGCCTGTTTGTGATATGTGAAGCCAAAAGACTCTGTTCAAACATTTTGCATCTAAATATCGGATAAATTAGACAGAAATAGCTCCCTGAAATATTTTGATGAGCAGAATTGAAAAGATTACACATTTCTGGATATACGGACAGTACTGCTGCTATAGCTAGAAGCCACAGATGCTGCAACTGCAGAAGTATATAGAAATCAACATCTTTAGGTATGCAGCTTCTCTTTCCATAAGTTTTTGAAGCAGAGGTGAGCATCACTGCATTCATTATTTACCCTCCTATACATGAATTTTGCACCTTGCCTCCCCTGTAGTAGTAAAATTTTAATAAATTCCTATCTCTGAACATTCAATAGAAAAAAAAAGAAAAGAAAAAAGAAAACAGCTAGTGAATGGGCTCATTACAGCTAACCTATTAAGCTAGTAATAAGCAATGAGAGTTAGTGACTCTGAATTTCCACACCACTTTCAACTTCATGCTTTAGAATTTTACTGTCACAGTGGGTGAAGGTGGAAACGTGCCAAAACAAACACCAGAGCAGACCTACTATTTGGAGGATGAGAGCCTTTCAGACCTCCTGTCTCTTCAAATCCTTATTTGCAGTCTGTAACAAATATAGCTTCCAATGAAAGTGTCAATTAGTTTGTTGACTGAACCAGAACCCAGGCCCCAGAATTTTAAGTACTGTGACCAAATGAAGTGTTCGATTAAAATTTTAATTTTTTCCAAAATCATTTTCGAAGGGCAGCCACCTCATGAACATTAGTTGTTAAGTTTTGAGTACAGAATGCGTATTCCTTGATTTTTTACTGGAGGGTATACTTAAGCCATGTGTTTTTAATTTAAAATTAGGTTTTTGACTTCAGTAACAGCCTAAAAGTAACTCAAACTACTCCTTAAACCATTCAGAACAGTCAATTTAGAAATCAATACATTTAGCTGTTATATTACAAAGCTTTTATCTGGGAAGAACACATTTTAAAGTGTATCAATTGATTATTAAATGGGTCTTTATTATTTGATTTTAAACACTCTAGAGGTTAAAATACATAATTTGGGGCTTTTTTCAGTTTTAATCCTTTTCACAAGACAGAGAAAGAGGAGGCAATCAGACAGCTATTCCTCGAGACTACAAATACTAAAGGTATACCCGAAGCCTATGAAAGTACCTTGTAGGGTTTTTAGAGAAGCATATTCAACGTGACAGATACATTCCTGTCTTTGCACTAGAATACAATTACTGTTTCACGGTTCAGTCCAGCAATTGTTTAAATACACAACAATTATAACCATATAATAAGCTTCCTTCCTTCCATCCCTGCCTTCTTCAGACTGTTCAGATCACTTCATTCTTGTGCCATATCACTCAAAGAGAACATGCCATTATTCTAGATTAAGCAGAGTTCTCATAACCTACACAGGCATCTGATGGTTAAAAAAACTTAATGTGACCGTCAGTTAATACGAATGTTACACATAATAAGCATCGTTTGCATAAGTATTAATAGGGTTGTAAAGCTAAACTCTCCAATATAACTGTCTACTTAATCTTAGTTGATGTTTTTACAGATCTATATTATACTTCTTTTTAGTAACATGAAGACATACCATCTTTCTCAAAGAACGTAGTTTTTGAAACATGGAAACATTGCAGTTTGGCCTTAAACAGCAGCAGGGGCCCTCAGCAGAATACATATCTAAGCAGATAGCTCTTCATGGCCTATTTTATTCCACGAAGGAAAAGCACCCTGGTCTGTACAGAAATCTGAAATGAGGGTGTACTCTCAAACTTGTTTTAACCCTCCTACTCAATTTCTAACCCTGTAGTTTCTTTACCTCGAGCTATTTTAACCTTGCTTTGAAGACAGAATTATTCAGCTCATTATGGCACCGGAAATCACACATGTGCTCCGGACTGTATTAGTAAAGTTAAATCCTCTGTGTAGAAATGTTAAATGTTAAATCCTCTGTGTATCACCAAACTGAGAACAATTGTGAAAGTATGCTTATATCAAGATAAGGTAAAAAGGAAGTTCTTTGTTTCCCTCTCCATCCTCTAACTAGAAAACAAACATGTTTTTACACTAGGGGTAACACCAGCATCATGTCCAAAACTTCCTCAGCCAGTCAAAAAGTCCCCCATAGATAATGTTGTGTATGAGACATGCACTGTGTATACTGAGCCATACTTCAGATCACCAAGAACAGACAAGGCTTATTTACGAATGCAACTTCTACTGTATAATATACTATATATACACTGTAAAACATACTATAGGACTAAATAATATGTACAGTGTTTTTATGTATGTTGTATACCCATTTAAGAAATATGATATTTATTATGATATGATATATGATATAATATTATATGATATTACTTTGTATTAAATACAAATATTACTGTGCTAAATAAGAATACTTAAATGCAAATTCTCATTTCATGCTTAATGACAAGAACTGGAACAGGACCCCGACCTGGATAATTTTGTTGGAAGAGGAAGTTTAGCAGTGAGATACTAGTGTACCTCAAGAATGGTCTGAGCTTATCGTGTGTTCTATGAAATCTACTACCAAAACCAGCAAAAGCAACTAAGAGTTGTTCCTGTAAAACACTTGCTGTTGGTGTATGATGACGGTTGTGCTTTGGAAACACTGTCAAGCCAAACTGCCTGTACAAATCTTTCTGCTTATGACACACACCAAAACTGTAGTATTAGTGCCAGAGGTCATCAGGAAGGGAATAGAAATCCCCGTAGGCTACTGGCAATTTATTCCTCTTAGAGCATCATTCAAACTACTATATAGACCAGACAGAAAAAAAACGTGTCTAGAAAACCATCATAAATTCTTATTCCAGTCAATGTTCAATATTCGTACCATCTTCTGCTACTTCCACAGGAGCACACTCCATCTGGCAAGTTCTGATGCATTTACACCATCTGAATGTTGTATACATCATCTGACCAATGCTATGGTCAAAAGAAAAATATCTGACCAGCTATAGCAAAAACATGATTCCCAAGCAAAAGAGTGGAGGGATCTTCCTTAGTTTCAATGGACTTTGGGGTTGTTCACTTTTTCATTTGTTTGTTTATTAGGGTTTTTATTAAAGAAATATTTCTAATGTGCTTGCTTAAAAGATTTCAAGTGTTTGTGGCATACTGATTTCATCACTTAATACTACAAACTTGAGCAATACGATTCACAAAGTACAATTCCATTTGAGCACAATGTTATTTGAATAACAAAAAATAAACAAAAATAATTTTAAAATATCCTCTGAAAGAAGAGATTTAAAAGACTACTTCATCTATAATTATATTTTTCATTTAGTCTTTTTGCAGTGCATTAAAAATTTTTTAAGGAATATTGTTCAACATTATATTTTAAATACCTTGTAATTCATTGTGCTGTAGAATTTGCCACTGAAGTATAATTTATTCTACGTTTAGATCAAGAGTTCAGAATTGGAATCTTACAGCTTTTAGCACAGAAAATACTACTGTTTTTTTCTTATAGAAAATAATTTCACTTACCAAGAGGAATACAAATCTCTCATTTAGTTACTAGCCATCTTTGAGTGCTGTTAAAATTACAGATGGCAAAACCAGACTATTTAGTGCTCTTCAGAATGTTTCAAAACACTATTTATTTTGCAACTGCATAACTACTACTTTTATACATGATGAGCTAGAAATGTAGAAAGGGAATTTATTTAATTAAAGATCATATTGTACACAGCTATCTTACACAGCTTTCCTTCATAAGAAGTTACTAAACTGTGTCTCTGCTCATTATAGAACACCTCAAGGTGAATTTTCTCCTGTACTATGATGAAAAGCAAGAAGAGAGTGGATATCTTTTGAAGAAATAGAACTAGCTACTATCTAGAGCTAGCTATTTCAAATTATTCAGTATCCAAAAGAACTCTCTGAAACACTCCAGAACAAGGTATCAAATCCCACCTATAGTATCTTTCACAGTTTATGGCAGCACATTAGGGGCAATACTTACTGCATTAAACTGGCTGGTTGACCAGTATGACCATGACATAATCCTCTTTGCTGTCTACTGATATTTCTTCTTAGATTTAAAATTCAAGCTCCTTATATTAATGTTTATATTACCTAGCTCATAGCCATGTCCTGTTACATGGTCCTGTCATTTGCCTATTTATGCTTAACTTCTTTAAGTTCTTTTTTTTTTTTGCAATAACGACAAATTGTAGCACCATAGAAGTGTTCTGGATGTTTTCCAGCTTTTAAACAGCAAAAAATTCCTAAAATTCATGGCATAAAAGACAACAGCCAGTGAAGGATTCAAGAAATATATCATACAACTAAAATGGCCAGAAAGAAGATTGGTATGGCCAATAGAATTCCTCTATCATATACATCAGCTACACTCAGTTTCTCTACAAACTTGTAAAGTTAAATTGTTCCTTTTGCAGTTCCTTCTTTTTACCATTGTTTAAAATTAACTTCTTCCCAAAGACTTGCAAACTAGATCTATCTTCCACCTAGAAATGCTAACAGACTGCTAAACATCAAAACCGAATTAAGCAAAAATATTTAAACTTCAAACAAAATAATGGAATCAGCAAGCCATGACAAACCTTCAACCAATAACTGAATTGTATTTTATACCATCTTATTTTTCATTCTATTTTTGTACTTTGTTTGCTGACAATATCCTTCTAAAAAGTCACTTGGGTACTTAGATTTATGTAAGTAGTGAATCTATGTTTCACTCATAATATTAACTAAAAAGAAGATACATGATCTTGAAAAAGCTTGAACTAAAACCATTTGCAAACACATTGTAGAGAACAAAAACAAGCAAGCAAACAACTACTAAAATTAATGAGACCTCTATAAATGTCTGCCCTGGTTTCAGCTGGGATAGAATTAATTTTCTCCCTAGTAGTTGGTATAGTGCTGTGTTTTGGATTTAGTATGACAATAATTTTGTTAACACATTGATGTTTACTTGTTGCTAAGTAGTCCTTATACTAAGTCAAGGACTTTTCAGCTTCCCTCACACTACCAGAGAAGATGTGCACAAGAAGCTGGGAGAGAGAATACCCAGGACAGCTGACTCAAAGTGGCCAAAGGGATATTCCTTACCATATGATGTCAATATATAAACTCGGGGGACTTCTCCTTCCCATCCCACCATGACGTGGGGAAGGCTGTGAGGAGTTGTCGCAGGATGGAAGTATCAGACTCAGATATGATTTAGCAGCAGTTCAGTTTTATTTGTGATTTGAGGCAGATCAAGAGATTGAGTTTTAGCAGCGCTTAATCATTACCTGATTTAAAGATTTACAAAGTGATTGAACTAAATAAATGAACAGCGACTTGATTACAAATTCGAAGATGACAAGATTCACACTAACTTACTATAAGGTATCCCAAACCAGTAAGTATACATATGAGCGCAAAGCACAGACTTCAGATTAATGTATGTACATATAAACAAAGCATATGAGCGCGCGCACACACACACACTTACACAAACATTCACACACCGCAGTTTGTAACTGCTGAGATCGAAGATCTCTTAATATCACACGACCTTTTGAGTCGGCGGGTACCCCTTTTAACTCCTACGCGTGCACGGAAAATGG
>VYXH01009694.1:48686-59568 GCA_013397275.1 Burhinus bistriatus | reverse complement strand
TGTGGCCCAGGTGGGGAGGGAATCACACCAAGTATTGAGAGGCCTGAGAGTGGCAGGGGGGTTACACCACCACAGGAGTGAACAACCAGTTGAGTGGTGTTTAGTTTCTAGCTGGGATTAAACTACAACAATGTCAAAAAACTTGAAAAAAGTAGTTGTCATTATCACCAATTCTCAGACAGGAAAATTCAGAAAAAATCAGGTTAAATGTTCAGCACACTGTGAAATATCTGGTCAAATTTTTATATAAAACTCTATCTCCTTCCACAATCTCCTCTTTGGCCATGGTAATGTTGAAGCAGGATGACTGTTGTGTCTGTAATTTTCATTAAAAGGTGAATATCACAAGCTTCAATAGAAATAAAAGGTGAAATTCAGAAACTACTTTTTCTTAGTCAAAAACATCTCTCTGTGCTAGGTCTCCTGTCAACAATCTCATTTCTTTACTCTCTAAACCAAGCCTAGTAATGCTAAGGAACATATTACTATTAATATAAAATTATCCAAATAATTTTGAACATGTTATTCCACTGTAGTAAAATGACGCAGCAATCAGACAGACAGGCTGCATACCGCTGTTAGTGCTGTTCTTCTTATATAAACTTTCTTCTCTGTGAATTTTTGACAGACTTTTTTCACTCCATCACTTTTCCTGACAGTGATGCATCAAACCCCAAAACAGAACTGAATGCCTAAACAGAATATATGAAAGAAGAACTATGGGAGTGTTAGACAGAGTTTTCTAACACTTGTGACCATACAAGTTGTGAGTTACTCTGACCAGATGTAAAACAAATACTTGGCTACTGCACGCAAGTGTAGTAACAGCGCCGACTCCATGGGTGATTTTATTCTACCATATTTGAGAACTTGCTGAACAGTTGGATCCAGAGGGTGGTGACCAGTAGCACAAATTCAATGTGGAGCCCATTAGTGAGTGGTGTACACCAGGGATTAATGCTGGATCCAATCTTATTTAACATCGTCATTAATAATCTGGTTGATGGGACAAAGTGCATCCTCTGCAAATTCTCTGGTGACATCATGTCCTGGTTTGAGGTAAAACAGGGCCCCTTTTCTGTTTTGTAATTTTACTTTGCAGCTAATCCTCTTCTAACTAACTGAACTTTCTGAAATTTACAGCATATTGTGCAGAAACTGTTCACTCTAAGAGTGATGAGACCTGATCAGTTGTAATTTNATTGGCCAGTCTGGCCCAAACCACGACACATCAAAACTTGGAGGATCACCTGATACAGCACAGTGTTGTGCTATGCTACCATCCTCAACAAGCTGGAGAAATGGACCAGCAGGGAACCTCATCCCATTCACCATACAGAAGCACAAAGTCACCAAACTAAACATGAGCCAGAAATGTGTCACTATTGTGAAGAAATCTAATGGTATCATCGGCTAAATTAGATAAAGTATTGTCAGCAGGTGGTGGGAGGTGATCCTTCCCATTCATTCAGCACTGGTGAGGCCACACCTGGAGTACTGTGTCTAGCTATGGGCCTCCCAGTACAAGAGAGAAATGGACATACTGGAGAAAGTCCAGGAAAGGGTCACAAAGATGATGAAGGGGCTGGAGCATCACACATAGGACGAAAGGCTAAGAGAGCTGTTCAGCATAGAAAAGAGAAGGCAGGAAATGGTTTCAGTTTTACCTCAAACCAGGACATTGGCTCAGAGGGGATATTATCAATGTATATAGATACTTGAAAAGATGACATAAGGAAGATGGAGCCAGGCTCTTTCCAGCGGTGTCCCATGGTAGTACAAGAGGCAGCAAGCACAAACTTGAACACAGGAAGTTCTGTCTGAACATAACGAAAACTTTTTACTGTAAAGAAATATTTTTTTCCAGAGACCTGGAACAGGTTGCTCTAAGACGTTGTGGAGTCTCCATCCTTGGAGATCTTCAAAATCCCTCTGAATGTGTTCCTGGGCAACCAGCTCTAAGTGACCCTGCTTAATCAGAGGTCTTAGACCAGATGACATCCAGACATCCTTTCCAACTTCAATCATTTTATGATTTTGTGAAATTTGGTTTCATATTATAAAATGGAGGTTTTGTGTGGACTTTTCTTGAACCAGGAGGTGGGAGGCAAAAAACCCAGAGTTCATAAATCGACACCAGACTGAAATCCCAGTGGAACCTCTGTGAGGCTCAAATCTCCAGGTTCACCCCCTCTGTTCTGTGAGGAATAATAGTATTAACATACCCAATGCAATACAAAGGAGTGCATCAAAAACTTGACATACAAACCACTTCTCAGAGTTATACATTTATTTCAATATGCTCTGAATATTAAATTGATGTTTGGCCATGTGAAATATTCCCTTTTCAGTCCTCTCCTCCCTTATCTTTCCTTTGCCCAAATTTTTGTTTTTCTTCTGTAAAAGTGCTGGGCCTATCTTTCCTCTTTGGGCTTCTTATTTAAATCTTCATCTTAAAGCTAAACAATTTGGATTTTCTGGTATGTGTCATTGGTACTAGTGGTGCAGTTCTGCATCAATTCTGTCATCTTTACCAATTTCTCTTCCTGGGGAGTAGTAAGCCATGAATCACAGCAGGCTCGGAGACCATAGCTGGTGAGTATTCACTAAATTCTCAAGCTGTTCTTGCAGCTTTCCATGAATGTCAGTCAGAAACAGCACATTGGGGTAAACTGTACTGATATTCATAGAATCATAGAATGTTTTAGGTTGGAAGAGACTTTGAAGATCATCTAGTTCCAACCCCCTTGCCATGGGCAAGGACACCTCCCACTAGATAAGGTTGCTCAAAGCCACATGCAACCTGACCTTGAGCACTTCCAGGGATGGGGCCTCCACAGCTTCCCTGGACAACCTGTTCCAGTGCCTCACCACCCTCAGAGTAGAAAATGTCTTCCTGAGATCTAACCTAAATCTACTCTCTTCCAGTTTGAAGCCATTACCCCTCATCCTATCACTACATGCCTTTGTACAAAGTCCCTCTCCACATTTCTTAGAGGCTCCCTTTAAGTACTGGAAGGCTGCTTTCTCTTCTGCAGGCTGAACAACCCCAACTGTCTCAGCTTGTCCTCATAGCACAGGCGCTCTAATTCTCTGATCATCTTTGTGGCCCTCTTCTGGACCCACTCCAACAGGTCCATGTCCTTCTTATGTTGGGGGCTCCAGAGCTGGACACAGTATTCCAGGTGGGGTCTCAGGAGAGCAGAGCAGAGGGGACAGAATCACCTCCCTCAACCTGCTGGCCACACTTCTTTTGATGTAGCCCAGGATGCGGCTGGCTTTCTGGGCTGCAAGTACACATTGCTGGCTCATGTTGAGCTTCTCATCCACCACCACCACCAAGTCCCTCTCCTCACGGGGAGGGATCCATTCTCAATCCATTCTCTGCCCAGCCTGTATTTGTGCATGAGATTGCCCTGAGCCACGTGGAGCACCTTGCACTTGGCTTTGTTGAACTTCATGAAGTTGGCACAGGCCCACCTCTCAACCCTGTCCAGGTCCCGCTGGATGGCATCCCTTCCCTCCAGCACGTCAACTGCTCCACACAGCTTGGTATTGTTGGCAAACTTGCTGAGGGTGCACTCAATTGCAACATCCATGTCGCCAGCAAAGATGTTAAATAGTACTGGTCCCAGTACCAACCCCTGAGAACACCACTTGTCACTGCACGCCATATTGTTTCAGGCTGTTTCTTTCTTGTATTTCTTCACACTGGGTGAGTTTTTTATTCATTGGGATATTATGTCATGTTTCTTTCTCTTTTTTGCTTTTCACTGTGTGAGCAGAATATCAGCATACGTCTCCATAAGAGAACAGTTCCAGAAGTAGGAGATGAAGAGAAGATGAGACCGCACTTACCAAGTAATTTATCAAAGGTGACAGCTAACATTTGTGAATGGACGCAGTATTAGAGATTCTGTCTGTCTTTCTGTTTTGTTTGGTTTGCGGTTTTGTGTGTGTGTGTGTTCTGTTTTGTTATTTTTTATTTTCAAGAAACAAAATTTGAAACAGTTTGCTTTCACAGTAATATAGAAGAGGAAGATTTTAATATCTAAAAAATAAGCTAACAATAAAAGTTTGTGAGTTTTGTTCGTTTTTGCAGCAGTAGCAGTTGAATACACCATTTACTCAACAGCATTGCTGGGCTGTATGGGTAGGGTATAAATCTACGGCCCTTGAATGGCTATTGCTAGCCAGCAGAGGTCTATCTCCAGTTAGCCATGCTCCTCTGGAAATGTGGTTAATAAAAAGTGTCTTTTTTCTTTCTTTTTTTTCCATGTTTGGTAGATCTGAAAGGAAAGTTACTTCATTGTCTTTATGTCACGGTGTGGGGACTAATGTATGCATTAAAAATATCTTAATGTAAACCACCAGAGACAACTACTTCTTTGAATTCTTACATCTACCTTATTTCCTGTTTCATTCATCCTCATGTACCAAAAAATTGTATGTGAAATAATTTGTCGCCATTGGAGGGAGCCCTTGTATTAACACAAGTGGACACAACGTTGAGGTTTGCTAATCCTCCCTTAAAAAAATTATCATAACAACTCTTCTTTATTAATTCCTAATAAGTAATTATGAAACTACTATGCTTTATGTATTAATATCTAAGCACATATACCTCACAGATATTCCCTGAAAACTGCAAATGTGAATGTGCTTCATAACAGTATTAGTGGAATTCTAAACAATCTTTATATTCAACAACTTTAGACATATTTTTTCAAACATGGAACTGTAGTCCATTAATTTGGATTCCGATATTCTAAAGGTAACTGTGATGGTCTCTGAGGGGACAACCAAAGTAGTTTTTAATGGAAGTGTTATGACCATTTATTCTCACTTTTTTTTTTTTTAATAAATCCATTTGAAACAATCTGCAAAATATGATATTATTGAATTTTGAATCTGGACTAGAGTGTAACTGTCCTTCCTATTTTCAAATCAGTTTGAAGTTTAACCACTACTGTGATGGGTAAAGAAACTTTTTTACTGATGGTATCTAATATGGAGTGTCAAATCAAATATGGTTACATACTTAGAAATAATAAGCTCTATAAATGTTATGATATGTTTTCAAAAAGCAGTAAACTATTTAACCTGTTTATTCCACATATTAACTTGTTAAAAGTTGTAAAATTTTGGGGGATGGTGTATTTCTCTTTATATGAAATTTAGTTAGGAATCAAGATTCATGATTATACTTCCACAGCACATAGCATAGCACAGACACTACCACAAAGAAATAATAAATAAAGATAACTCAGGTAATTTATGACTCAAATAGCTACGATGCAACAGCAGTGTGTCTACTGAAATGTCAAAACATTAAGTGGAAATCCTGTTTGCTCAAAGCAATATTAAAAAAACCTGTCTTAATATTACAGTATAACATTCCTTTGCATACAATTTCATACTTTGATCTGAAATGAAAAATGACCAGAAAGAAAGGAAGGAAACCTCATTAACTATGCAATATAGAAATGCCATAGCAAATGCTTTGTAGCTCTTATGTCCTGAGGGTCATAGACAATAAAGTATTTCAATAATAAGGCTTCCTACTAAATTTATTTCTGTGGCTTTTCATATACAAAGTCTCACTATTTCTAACTTTAGAGAAATGCCTGTAACTCATCATTATGGACTCAAAATAGTATGTAACACACCAAGTTAGCATAATGATAATGAGTTTCTTATGTTGGTACAACTTCCAAATTAGTCAAATATTTTACCCATCTCACCAAAAACCTCAGTGACAAGTTATAACTTTTCTTTTTACATAGTGCTTGCCATTCTGGTTATAAGAAAACCTTTCAAAAGCAAGCAGCTTCCATGTTGTTTGCTTTACTCTGTTGAAAGACACTATGAAACGAAATCACTGAAAAAGATTAAGCCGTTCAGACAGACTGTAAACAATAAGTCTCAACTTTCTGTATATACTAATTTTAATTCTGTATTAAATTTTAGCAGAAATGTTCAGCCGACGTATATTAAGGTTGCATTCAGAAGTAGTTATCAATGACTAGGAAAAATTAAATCCAATGTGTAAAATATTTCCTGTTAAGAACATTTATAAAATAAAAGCAGAGATTCAGTTTTCCAGAAACGTCAGCATTCACGGTAGCCACACTGAAAATAGATGAGACAACAGGATAATCCCCCAAATTCAAGTTTCCAAATGACATTCTCTAACTATCCTTCATCTAGTTAATCAAAATTCTCTCTGATTACTTTGATTCTGTGGTTACACACCTGCACTGAAACAGACTGAGACTACTTAATAGACTTTTATAGAAACCAAAGGCAAAGTGAAATCAGAGCTGTACCTAACTGACAGAGGTATTGAAATGATCAACAATAAAAATAAAGCTCAAAACTTACCACTTGACTAATGTAATGAAATACGAAAGATTAAGCAGATTAACACCATCATATTCTCCCCCATGTAACTTCAATATGTAATTTTTTTCAAAAGATTGTCTATTTTCAACAGGTTTACTATGTGTATGCAAGGCTTACATTTTCATTAGGTCCTCTTCCTTCTGTGTTGTAGGCAGCAAGACTACACCACTTTGGGATGAAAAACATGGCTAGGTTGATATATGAAGCATTTAGTGTCCAGATGAAAAACCTGGGTCCTGGAGCCAATTGATTATGTGAGAATTTCCACTGTCCATATGTATTCATTACTCAAAATAAAATAGGCTTCTAGTTTTCATGCTTTCAGAGAAAAAAATAAAACATGCATTTTGAGCTACCTTCATTATTTTCATAACTTGAATTAGAAGTTGTGAAATTGTTGGGTTGAAAACACTACTATTTCTTCTTGGAGGAGTGAAAAAATGAACCAACAACAAACAAAAACCCAAAACCCAATTTAAGTTAGGCATCAGGAGACTATGATAACTTCCTTCTGATTATGAAAAAAGAAAGATTACTGTGTGAAAAAAACCCTATGATTCTGTGATTTACTTCCTGCCATGTTTTGCCTTTTATTGATTTAATAAAATAAAATAATTTTTTTTTTTTTTGCATTCACAAGAAACAGACACAAGCATTTCAATAAGGCTCATATTTCATCATCGATTTGATTGATAACTTTGACATGTGTGTTGTAGCCTCTTAAGACTCTTGAACACAATGTAAAAAAACCTAACTGGGGAACACGTGATGTCGGTACTGTTCAACTTAGTGAACATGGTGTTTAAAAACACCTGCAGTGTAAGTACAAGAGACAGAGAAATCATGGAATAAAGTCCTGTTCCACTCATAAGTGCAGAACTTAGCTATTCATGTGGATACAAAATAAAAATAAAGTTCTCTCTTCAAAATCAGAGACAAGCAGTTAAGATAACCCAAAGTGGTGAGCTGTCAGCACCAAGAAATCTTCTATAGGCACTGAAGTGGTAACAGCATGAGATGGTTTTGTAGTGATTCTATTTGGAGCCTAGATGACAATACAGAGAAGCAGAAAAGAGGTGTAGAAAGTTGAATAAAACAAAGCAAGGAAAGGTTTTCAAAAGAAAGAAGTCTGCACCTGTGGAATAAAATGGTAAAAAACTTTAGCAAAAGGTCACTTGGCCTCCCAGGAATCCTTTTTTTGCTGTACTCTGTCTTAGCAGAGTAGATTCAAAGAATATTACTCATTTATTTGTGGGGATGGGGGAGAAAGAAGAAAGAAAGAATTTTCTAAGTTTGGGAAAGGATCTGAAAGTGGCTGGAAAAGCGTGCCAGTTTTGAGTGGGATAGAGTTAATTTTCTTCATAGTAGCTTGTATGGGGCTATGTTTTGCACTTGTGCTGAAAACAGTGTTGATAATTCAGGGATGTTTTAGTTATTTCTGGGCAGTGCTTACACCAAGTCAAGGCCTTTTCTGCTCCTCACACTGCCCCACCAGCAAGTAGGCTGGGGGTGCACAAGAAGTTTGGACGCAACACAGCTGCGACAGCTGACTCTAACTGACCAAAGGGATATCCCAAATCATATGATGTCATGCTCAGCCGTAAAAGTGGAGGGTAGAAGAAGAAAGGGAGGGAATTCAGAGTGATGGCATTTGTAGGTAACCATAATGCATGATGGAGCCCTGCTTTTCCAGAAATGGCTTTAAATACCTGCCTGCCAATAGGAAGTAGTGAACAAATTCCTTATTTTGCTTTGCTTGTGTGTGCAGCTTTTGCTTTACCTATTAAACCGTCTTTATCTCAACTCACACGTTTTCTCACCTCTTCCTTTCCGATTTTCCCCCCATCCCACTGTGTGGAGAGCAAGTGATTGGCTGTGTGGTGTTTAGTTGCCAGCTGGGGTCAAACCATGACAAAGAGACATTCTCAATCCAGGCTTCAGTGAAGACTGGAATGTTTCATACCATCAGTTGCAATTATATTTCTTTCTAGACTTACCACTGGTATCTTTATATCTTTATCCTATATGAGGCACATAGGATAAAACACAGAACAAAGCACAAACATAAGTACTTGCTCGTATTAAACAGAAAACAAGTCATTTATTTTTTCTGTTCTTTTTAAAAAAGAAGCAGAAAAAATCCACAGCATGAGACACTTAACTCTGTTTAATAGCTAATGTACTTACAGGCATACTAGTGCTTCAGCAGGCATCTGATGTCTCAGAAATGTAATACAGAGGTTCCATAACTAGGATATCTGCAAAGCCTGTGCTGTAAACATGCTAGATCACTAAGGAACATTTACTAGAGTGCTCTTTTGCGCCCAGGGGATGTGTCCGAAAAAATACGGCAGGATTTTTTAACTAGTGAATGGAATAATGCCAAGTTCTTAGGTATCTGTCACATGAAAATTTTGTGTCTGACACAGAATCCAGTATTGGTCTAACCAACAGATCTGAGTACCCCAAGCAGCAAAATAATGGTAGTTCAGACTTTCCTATACTCCAGTGCATTTAAATACAAATAAATCACTAGTAAATACAAGTGACTAGCAAATATGGCATGAAGTAAAAGCAACCAAGAACACATGATGGACGGGGAACAGAAAGGACACACCTGCAAACCTCAGCAAATCGTTCAATTGTGAAAGGGAAACAACTGAGCTGGTTGCACCCATCAGCTATGAGAAGGGCAGAGAGAGTGAGTTGGCTGCCCGCACAGTAGGGAAAGAGACAATACAAAGAAGGTTTCTGCAGAAACATCATGAAATTAGATCTCCAAACAGAGATGGGAGAAACCTATTTTAATCTTTGTGGCTACTGCTCAGACCTGTCCACTTGGTGGCATATGTGCAGATCAAAGCTATTATATCTGCTACACCTTTGTTTCTTTGACTATGACACAGTTTCTTTGCAGACATAAATTTGAATAACTCAATTGATCAAAGGGGAAATACGACGTATGGTTCATGGCCTGAGGACACATCAGTGATGATCACTGGCTTTCTTCATAACAGAATCTCTGGTGGAAAGTAAAAGGAATGTAAGGTACCAGTACAGTATTAACAATAATTCTGATACATTACTTTCTGTAGAAAAGCTAAAACAGATCAGCCTCATTGAACACTAATCCCATCTCCTCTACAGAACATTTAATTTCATCTTCTCTGTTTGCTAAGAAAAAGAACAAAATAAGCAAATTGCATCAGGAGCTGATGTTTGACTTTGATTGTCCCAACTGCTGTATTCCAAGTTTAAAAATATACAATGCAGTCACACAAAGTGACACACTGCTTGTAAGTCCAACTTACACTGGTGTTGATTTATCTCAAAGGTAGGCATTTAAGTATTTGCTTTATAGTGTTACCGCAAATATTACTAAAATCTAGCTCCATGGTAACGGTGTTATAGCAAGCAAGAAATGCATCAAAAGAAACCCAGAGCAAGTATATGAACACCTTGTCGTTACAACAAGTTGGACATAGCACTCAATTTGAGATTTCAAGGGTCTTTCAAGGGTTTTCAACTCTAATAATCAGGAATCAGACCTTACATGAGGTATATGGGAATAAATTCCTTTTAGTGCACATGGCATGAGTAACCATAACTGCTTCTTCAGTGGAGGTGACGGAATATTGGGGATAGTGCTGACAACTCATCATGCTAATCTCTTTCGCTTATGTAATTATAACAAGCATTTAATTGCATCTCTATGTGTACATCTGTCAGTAAGGATTAAAGCTAAAAGTGAGAAAAATGTTTGTAATGGGTGGGGGCTTGTACAGATTGCAAAGTCCACACTACAGAACGTTTACTCCTAGACATTCACCAGTTTTCTTTCAGTAATTAACTGCCTACTGGATAAATTGTCATTGAAGAGGCATGATCAATATGAGGTATGGTTCTTAAGATTACAAATGACCCTCCTTAAACAAACGAACCAATAAATTCTCTTTTCACTTGCTCAACATGGTGCCCCTAGAGGGGGCATGGCAGCAACATGTTTGTGAGACAAAATCAAAGCCATGCAGCTCTGCTGAAGTACAAGTGTTGACAGCTTCTAGTATCATAATTTCCAGAATATTTAATATCTTTTATGTCTCACATTTATGACAAAGCTTGAAGGATGAGAGGCAGTGAGAGTCATTTGTGAGTTGCAAAACTGGAAATTGTCATGAAATAACTACAGGTACGTGGGTGGTCACATCTCTCTAGCTAAATTTATCTTTGCTTAAGTGTAGTCTTGATATTGATTCTTCTTTCATTAATTTAGACATTCTAAACAGACTGTGCGGGAATAGCTTTTCTACGAGAAACAGTACCATTCCACAGTGCACTGAAACTGCTCCTAAACCCATTCTTTAAACCAAAACTGGGAATAGATGGCATCTCATGGCTTTCTGTAGGGTAGGAAAAGAAAGCAATAACTACATATTGAGAAAAATTAGAATTTTACTACTTTTTTTTCCTTTTTTTT
>VYXH01009694.1:25134-47088 GCA_013397275.1 Burhinus bistriatus | reverse complement strand
ACATATGACCGTCAAGTTTTGGATTAAAGCAATACTGTTTTCACTCTGTAATACAGACTGGCCTTTATAATAGGTACCTTCTCTTTGAAACAAGGAGTTGTTTGCTCCCAAAAACCTTTGTCATCACTGAATAAATCAAGGATCAATCTAATTATAATAGGAGACTGCTTCTGCCTGGTAAATTAACATCTTGGCAATCAGAAGCGATGTCAAAATAAGTAGAGGAAAGGACACGACAATTTACTAAGGTGTCAATGGTATATATTTTTAGATCTGTCAGAATATGGAAATCATTCTTCAGCTGTCAAAGTACATTTCAAATTATCTTCACGTAGCACAGAGTGACTAAAATATTTCTAATACTTCTTAACTGAAAATGTCATTCATGTTGTATTTAAAGTATTAATAAATGTCATACTTTGTACATTCATTTTTTTCATACCATAAGGTGAGAAGCCACTGAAAAAATATATGAACAATATCACATAGTTTGGTAAATGTCTTTAAAATATATTCCTCATAAACATTTGGAATAAATACACATTAAAAAAAAAACAAAAACGCAAGCACGCAGCACATAATACAATAATGGATGGATAGGACTTCACCACAAATATGAATTTAGTAGGTATTAAGTAATTTCTTCATGTAACTCTTAAAATAATTTGCCATTTTTATAAAACTTTTGTTATTTGAAGCTACATAGGAAAGCTTAAAACGTGGGTTTTCTTAAGATATATGTATGTATTTCTAGATTTATTTATTCTAAATTATTATCAACTGAAACTCAGAACTGAAAAATAAAAAAAAAAGAACTTTGAATTTTTCAGACTGCTTTCAGTACATATACTCACTTGGTTTGTTATTAAGTTTGTGTGAAGTTTTAGCTGTCATTAGGTCTGTGTGAACTCTTATTCTAAGGCGAATCTTACTAGAGCAATAATCAGTACAAATGCTTAAGACTTCTTCAGACCTCTGTCGTACCCAAAAAGGCTTATGTCATCACATTGCCTGACAGTCTGCCTGTTCTTTTCTCATTAATTGGTGAAGAAAGAGATTTAAATTCTTATCTGTTAAAGAAGAAAGGCCATTCTAGAAACTGGAAGTCGACGTACTTATCAGCATTTAGCACACACAGGACTGTAAACAGGACTCATACTCATCTTGCCAAAGAGGTAGAAGACACGACTAAGCGATTATTTTTCCTCAGCTATAACATCACTTCATAATTCCCCTGATTTCACCTGAAATGACTGCTTTTTTAACAAAGGCTAAGAGAACATTTTGAAATCATTCTCTTGAGGACAATATTTTCAGTTAAAATATTAAAGCATAAATTTTTGTTATAGAAATTAGAAAAAAAAAAAAGAAAGCAAAACATGTTAGATGAAAGAACAAAACACATGGAAAATGTGCTGTAACAGGCCGATAATGCAAGTTAGAACAATTGCAGTGTGCTTTATCCAGACTGAGGAAAACATGCATGATTAATCAACCATTCAAGTCCTCCTTAAATAAAATCTGTTTGTGAGAAAATTAGTTATGGATACTTAATCCAATTAAGAACATAGCTGTTTCTTATTGTTTCAATCCAGTGAACCAGAATTTGGCAGTCTTAATTATTTCTCATCTTCATATATTCAGAAAGTTAGTTTGTGTTTTCGGAGGTTTAGTTTTTGTTTTCTTTTTTTCCTTTTGGTCTCCTCTATTCTATTTTTGTTTAAAAAATTATATTTTTAAAAATTTCTTATTTTTAAAGTCTGTTTCCTAACCACATACTTTTCCATTATGTTTTGAAAGGGAGAAAAAAGTATATTTTATAAATGAACTAAAAAATCCTCATTTATTATTGCCAAGCAATTAACCTACAGCAAATTTGTCTTTTGTCTTTTTATGTACTTTTTAAGAATTTTTTTCAAATAGGCTGCCTTTGGAGAGCTTTTTGAAAATACGGATGTGCAAGTATGGAAACTAAGGTAAAGTCACACATGCAAATGTTCATGTTTCATATTGTTTCGGGTAATTTTAACTATATTAAAATACATTATTTCACTCAATCTTCAGTAAAAAGGTGTATGACTTTTTTCTTTCACAGTGGCCAAATTACTTCTATTTCTCTACATCAAAGCTGCTTGTATATGAATTTGAGGTTAACCGACTTGATTGAACCATCCTTAACAAAAAATTCAAACACGTTTGTGGACTCAACTTCCTATCATTAAGAAAGTTGTGAGTTAACCCAAAGTACAGCTGTGCTTTACACTATTGAGATCTCCTACCTTCAATACTAAAAAGTATTAATTATTATTATTTTTTGTCTTGCAATTTATTTATATTATGTACACTATATATACATATACTTACTTTTTTTTTTCATTACTGCCTTGCAATTATCAGTCACCTGAGACAATACAGATTTTCCAGTCTTGCAGAAGCTACCACTATGAGCTCTGATTTTTCCTGCTGGCATTCACTGAAGTTATCTTTAAAGCTTTCAGCTTCTCCTGTCTACATCACTAGAGGCAATGTACTTCATGTTCCTAAGGCTAACCATCACAAACAGAATTGAAGGTGTCACCGTTGTTCAAAAGATTAGGTGCTGCACTAAAATAATTCTGAAAGTGATTTTTTTTTTTAAATGTTAGCTCTTTTTTATAAGGAAGATAATAACTGTGCTGGATATCTGGATCTAACAACAGTACATCTACTCTTTTTTCTAATGACTATGATCTTCTGGCCTTACTAAACACAAGTTGCTACAGGTTCTTTACTGTTTGAAAATAATTTCTTTTCTATGTTAGGTATTTTCTATGCAAGATTTTTCACCGTGAAAGATGTTTGCCTTCTGAATATGACTTTGTAGAATGCAAGCCTAATTTCAACTCCACACAACACTTATTAACCAAACTGCAATGCAGACTCCATACGAAGAACTAAATCTATCTTCAAACAAATTATAATAGCCGTATGATAAATATTGTCTAAACAGATCAGAGCCACAGAAAGTACCAGTGTTATTATCCATTATTTAAACATCCAGAACTGAGTATCAAGAACATGTTTACCATATGATACAAACCCTTCATACAATTAATTGAAGGAAAGAACAAGTTAAATTTTCTGTATTTGGGAATAATATCAAACATAGAATGTTTATTTTGTTATAGCCAGCATCCAAATTATTTGAACTAGGAAATTTCTTTTTGATGGAATATATATATGACTTTTTATATAAAATATTTTTATTTTAATGACAATACTGACCTTTATCTTCATCACTATAAAGACATTTCTGTAATGATCAAACTGAGTTTGTTTCTGAATGCATTATATACAAGGAAGAGTCAGGCATGCTACAATGTAATATGCATCCCTCATTTAGTCTTCAAAAGACAGGTTTAAGCAGCCTACTCCGAAGAAGCATCCCCAAAGGGATGGGCTTTGTTGAGTCATGAGCAGGGTACGTGGTTCCTGCTCTGTTGTACTGGTAGCGGCAGTGAACAACTGACGTCCGTTCTCTTCATGTCACTCTGCTTACAGACTTCTCTTGCATCCATACTCAATGTTCTCTTTTCCAGGCCAAAGAATCCCAGTCTATTCAGTAATTTCTTTCATACCAGCTGTTTCCTTTTTAATCTTTTAAATCATCATTCTCTGAATCTTTTCCAGTTCTATTATACCATTTTTAAAATCGGTGATCAGGTCTGCACTGAAGACATGAACAAAACACCAGTTTACACATAGGGGTAATGAGGTTTTCTGTCTCATTCTCTATTCATTTCTTAATAATCCTAACACTCCATTTGCATCTTTGTCTCTGAAGACTGAACTGGTATTTATAAACAGTTTATAACCTCAAGCTCTTGTCCTGTAGCAGGCTACAGACAGTCATTTAACATGGAAGGATGGAGAGGTTTTTTGCGGGGGGTGGTTTGGGGTTTTTTTTGCCATGTACATTATGTTAGTAATGAAGCCAGATATTTTTTTTTTTCCGTTTCATTATAGTATTATATATATATAAGCTTATAAATGCTCCAGACCACAATCTAGGCCATAACTCAGTCTAGGAGTGATTTTTTTGTAATTTATTTAATGTTTATGGTACCAAAAAAAAAAAATCAAAAAACCCAAACCAAAACCAAAATCAAATAACAACAACAAAAAAAACCAAAAACCACTAAACAAACAAAAACTAGAAAAACCAAGAAGAAATAAACACACTTCTTCTGACCATATCAGAGAACATTTAAAATAACAAGATCACATACAAGACACCATGGACAAATTTAAAAGGTCTGGAAACTGAGTAGTCCAATTTGTTAATTACTTTCTGTGTTTCTGGTTACGCATTTGGTCCTGCAATGCATTTTTTCTACCTGTGATAAAGAGACGCCTTTATTCAAGTTTTAATTTGGTACACTTGCTTTGCACAACGATGTGATCTTTCACTCACACAAAAAGTTACACTATTGTTTGGTCTAATAAAAAAAAAGTAAAAAACACCATGTTTTTCAGGAACATGCCTTTAAATTTACACATACACTTTTCAAAGTGGGTATTTTGAACAGAAGTTTTTCTGCCTGTGTGAGAGAAAGAGTCAGAAAATGGTGAACATGTAAGAATACCTGTACAATTTCATCATTTTCATTGTTGGAATCTTTTCAAATATGGGTGTAATCTAAAGAAAAATACAATCTTTATTAATTTATCTAATATTTGAAGATGAACCTGTGACAATTCAACACAAGGAATGCACACGAGGAATAGGAATTTTGTAAGATCTCAACAGTTTGTGCAATGTTACAATCATCCTGCTTCCACTGAAACTGAATGAAACATTAGCATTTTTTGTTTGTTTCCACATCATGTCAATATTTTTCCTTTTTGTAAAATAGTAGGACTATAGAGAGACAGAAAAGAAAAAGAAGAGAAGGTGAATTGGTAAAGTAAACTTCAGGAATCATTCAAAAGAATACCATTTCATTAGATCATAGGGTAATTCAGGTTGCAAAGGTCATTCAGTCCAACTTCTTGCTTAAAGCAAAGTCAGCTATTAGGTCAGACAAGATTACACAGGGCTTTCCCAGTACTTTGTAATTTAAATATATGTTGAGAACTTTTAAAACTATCTGAATGGGCTAAGCCATTCCTACCTGGATGCTTTGATATGTCAAGGGAATATCTTGAAATATGCTTATAATTTTTTACTAAGCAGCTACTGCAGAGATTCAGAATTGCTTTTCAAAGATACCTCTTTTGCTGTGACTGCTTAACATCTGTCATATTAACTGTTACCGATTTCCAGGAAAGATCTCTTTTCTTCCCTCTTCTCTCTTGTACAGCAGGTTAGAAAAGAAATGAGACAAGCAGAGTGCATAATTAGACACTCTTTCCGTTTATGTCAGCCTATTAAGGGTCTGATTCTTCCAAGATAAGAAGTATATCATCTCTTGATGAAGTCACTTACATGAGGCAGTAACTTTGGTGATAATGCTCCAGATACTGCATGAGGTAGATCAGAGGTTAACAGAGTAATTTCATTTCATATTACAGAAAATCTGTTTGAAGTTAGATGAAGTATAGATATCACATGATCTGAATAATCATATGCAGGTTGCTGATTTTTTTTAAAAATGGTGTTATCAAGCTGACTATTTATCTGTTACAAGATAAGCAGCCTGGGCAATACTCTGAGGATTCCATTTTGTTTGTCAGACTCCTGGAAATAAAAATGAGTTAGTAATCCATTTTTATTTGGAATTTATGACCTTCAATTCCCAAATGCCATTTACAAACAGGGAAGAAAAAATGAGAGAATTTAAATATATTTCATTAATATGTACTAAGATATAAATAATATATAACATTAATAAATTGTATTATCTAATTTTAAGATTTGAAATCTATATTTACATAATTAAAAATACTTAAAATATATTAACTAATCACCAATTTTTACTCGATTTTTAAGTTTGTTTTACCACCTCAACATCAACAGTACAGCTGCTCAAGTTCTGAAGTTATACTGTGTCACTGTATGCTCATAAAATACAAACGACAGAACCAGCTCACTTACTTTACAACAGAGTATCTTTTAAACCTATACCAGCTTCACTGCATCCAAATTGCTTTGCATCTTTGGAGAATAGAAACAGATTTGGCGCTACTTCAGTGTCCTGGTTCCGGCAGGGATAGGGTTAATTTGCTGGCCCGGGACACAGGTATTCTATCCCATGTGGCTCCACGCCCAGTCCCTAGGGGGGAGCTGGCCGGGGGAGGGGGAGGAGGAGGAAGTCTCGGCTGGGGAGCGGGCTGGGGCTGCCCGGGGCCCGGTGGGTGAGCGCTGGTACAGTAACCGTGTGTGTACATTCCTCCATCAGCGTTATTGTTGTTGTTGTTCTTCTTCTTCTTTTCCCGTTGCTGTTGTGTTAAACTGCCTTTATCTCAGCCCATGAGTTTTGCCCTTTTCTTCCGATTCTCCCCCACTGCCGTGGGGGCTGAGCCAGCGACCGCCTGGTTCTTTGTTGCTGGCTGAGGCCAAACCACGACATTCAGGTATCCACAAAACAGTGTGAAAGAGATGCCAGTAGCGCCATTGTTAATCAAAGAAAAGTTGGGTTTTTTTCACTACTTGGGCGTATCCAAAAGTTAATAAATCTTATATATAAACATACAGACCTTCACCTACAGTTTGCTGCCACCTGAAGTGCCTAAGACTTGATCAGATCTCAAGAATTTTTTCATTAATGTAATCACAATGCATCACAGTGAAATGCAACCAGACTAAATTCTTTAATTACATCTTCCTTTGACTGGATTTGTCTGACCAGTGACCTGGTGCACTGCTCGGTACCAAATCAACAAGCAGGAGCTAAACCTTACCACCTACTTGAGGGAAGAAAAATGATTGAGCATGATGCATATCGTTTTCATTACTATGGAGTCATATTTTTAAGCATCAACACCAAAACAAGAATCATTACCCTCCTTTTTCAATTTTTATAAATTTGTAGTGGCTGAGCTAATGACACAACACAATAGGCAACATCCAACAAGGTAATCCATTTTGCTTAATTGTTTGAGTTTTCTCTTTGGAACTGAGAGCTCACATATCAGCATAATATCATACCAGCAATATCAGGTGACATTTTTAAATTATTTAACTTAACTGGGAACTTAAATCAGACTGAAAAAAATTGATGGAAACTTTACATCTAGATCCTGATAATGCTTTTCAAGATCTTATCTTCATCATTTTTTGTATTGTTCACCTAACATAAGTCTACAGAATACTAGTGTCTTATGTATATATATAAAATATATTGTAATTAAAATATAGGATAAAATTATAATAGCTATACATTATACAAAGTATTGTATTATATGTGGTATAATGCATATGAATGTGTATATATCTATAATGCTATTTTACTTATAGTGCTTTCAATGATTGCTTTTGACAGTCATCACATCATTTGAGAGCTTTACTGTCTTGTAATTTCATAACTTCATGTCTTTGTTAAAAAAATATTGAAATCACTCAGTTTTCTCACCAATCTATCCATTCTGTTTTAAGTGCTGAGATTCATTTATCAAAACAATGAAAAATAACTACAACAGATTTATTTCAAGCATTCTTTTAACTTATTTTTGTCAACAACCTCTTTAAGACTTGCGGGTAACTCTAGCACTATTTTTTTTGTCCAAAGTAAATGTTTAAAGTATGATTTTATTTTTTCAGAATCTGTGAAAATCCCTTTAGTCACAATAATACATTAAGAAATTGTATTGATATTAAGATTTCGGTTGTTCAGTAATATTTATTTTCTGAATATCAAGTTTCTGAGTAAGAGAAAAGATTATTTTCCATCCCATTTGTCAACTTCTAGACCTAGAAATGCATGGTTAAATCACATCTAGCTTCCCATTAAATAATAGGTAGAGCAGCTTCACTGCCATCAAATGGAAGACTGGTGTTTGGGTTTGTTTGGGGGTTTGTTTGTTTGTTTGTTTTGTTTTGTTTTGTTTTGTTTTGTTGTTATTTTGGTTAGTTGGTTTGGTTTAGTTGGTTTGGTTTGGCTTTTTTTCTGTTGGCTGGATTCAAGTCAAATACAGACTCAAGAAAGCTATTAAGGAATACCAAACCTTATCATGCTCAAAAGTATCCTAGAGGCAAATTTCTAGAATTCTACTTTCATAAACTTGGCACATGGTTAACTTACTTATAGAACAACCTGGTGCAAAATTTTCATTTCTGTAGCTCAGGGAGAAATCCATCAGTGGAGGATGAGGGGAATAAATACTGTTTTTTTCACCAGGTGTTTCACTATATGAGCAAAATAAAAAGAAGAGCGTACTGGGCTCCTTTGGGAAATTTTTGAGAAGGCATTATGTTAAAATATTTTGACATAATGAAATACAAACAGATTGTACAGGTAATCTGAAGAGTATTAATCCCTCAATTGTATTGCTGGATTTTCCAGTATTTATGTCATTTTTTTGGGAGAGGCAGGAGGAAGATATTTATGGAGGCGAGTCAGAAGAGAAAGGTATCATCTGAACTGCAAATATGATGATACAACAGGAATGATGGAAGCAGGAAAGTATAAGACGATTTTTTTAAGATATCTTAAATCTAAGAAGTAAAGAAAACTCAGAGTCACTAGTAATCAAAATCTTTAATAACAAGTTCTAATATTCAAATTTATTCTTTAAAAAAAAAAACAAAACATGAAAGTATCCAGGACGATATTTCTTTTATTAAAGACACAGATGTAAATGATACTTTTAAGCACTGAGTTAGTGTTAATAGATCAATTTGTTTATTTCATTATGGATCTAAGGGTTTTCATACAATGGCAACTACAGTTCTAGCATATCTCAGAATTATTCTAGTGGTTAACAACCTTTACTGTGGAAAGATGACTGAACAACTAAGGTTAAAAAAAAATAGCCTTTCTGTGAGACTGGAATATATGGTCAGAAACAATAGTATATGTTATTGTAATAAATTTCAGGCAGAAATGAATGTGTTATGTAATGAAATTCAGGGAGAAGTAGTAGATCGATGAAAAAATTATCAAGAAAGGCAACTCTAATGAAAAATTAATTTATTTTAAAAGAAATCATAATTTATCTTTTACAAAATAAATTTCAGGAATGTAGTGAAAAAATAGATCTAATGCTGACAAGGAAGGGACTGTAAATTTTTAACATTAGGGTGGTTTTTAAATGTCTAAATACATGTGGATTTTTTTTTTTCTTATGACAAAACTACTTATTTTTGCTCATAGAAGCAAAAGTTTTGTGAGTCCATGTGTTTACAATGCTATGGTCCAAAGTGATCAATAAATCACAACAATAAAAATACTAGTGAACCTCCTGTAGCTAGACTTTCTGATAACTGTGGTATCTGAACTTTTCATGAGAACTACATTCCATAAAGTGGATTAAAGCAACCTAAACTATAAATACGAGCACAACTGAACATACAAAACCTTTAGTCTGTACACTATGCAGCACTAGTGCCTTTATATGTAGTTGTTTTAATTGTATGGTATTAAATGCCCTGTAGGATGAGCATACATCACACCATTATTTCAAAATACCGTTGAGCATATTGTCAGGGTTTGGGTAGAAAGGAAAATTCTCAGCATTCCTGCCAAAAATGATGGAATTCTGATGCATTTCCACCTATGAAGTAAAACGTTGTTATCAAGATCAGAGAGATAAATAATCTCTCTCAATAGCATTGAGTTAAGTTAGGCTCTCAGTACAGAGCCACAGTGAAGAATGAAGAACAATTGGTCAATAATGAATAACAAAGAGTAAATGTAAGATATATGAACTCCATTGTACTCAATAATGAGGAAATACTCTTGAAATACTAAAGCTGCTTAATATGTGAAGTTAAGCTGCAACAATGTCAAATACAAAAAATAGTAAATAAAACATTGACATTATTCTACATTTGAATAAATAAATAAATTTTAAATTAAGGAAACTATTCCTACTGACTCTTTAATTAAAAAAGTTAATTCTCTGTACTTCATCTAAGATATATTTCTAATATTCCAGAACAGTTTTGTGGCTCTTCACAGCTAACATTGGTTCTAAAGGACTGTAGTGTTAATTCCTCTCAATAAGGTACAATATAAAGATAAATCCAAGCATGTAGATAGTAATTGCACCTTATTAATTACTATGCATAGTAATTAATATGTATTTCATAGACATTTCTATTGGAAAGGAAAAATTAGGCTAGTGAGGAAATTGATGACATTTTGCATTAAAGAGATAAGCTTATATAGAGACTAGAAACTTGATTTTAGTGCCTGTTTAATCAGGGACAATCATTTTCTATTGCATGAACACTATCCCTGATGAATCACTTCTAGAATAATTGTGTCAAAAGGAACTAAACTGAAGTGCTTACAAATGCCTTAGCTCTTCATATATGGCAATTTCAGAAAAATCTTGTTATTTGTTAGTGAAAAAGAAAGTTTCTATTCATGATTATGAGATAAAGCTTTACAAGGATGTGACATCTGTTCTGATGCTGAACCCTGCAACTCCTGAAACAGCAGTTCAGATGTGTGACTTGTTTTGTCCCGTGAAGTTTTGTGTCCAAGAAGAATAATCCTGGCAACACTTCTTAATTCTGGCAACATTTCTTGGAAATAATTCTGTGACTGCATGTGAGTCCAGAATGCTGGAACAGTTAATTATATTTTGCATACTAGATACAATGGCTTGAACATAGACATAACTATGCACATGTAGAAAATAAGCTATCTTTTAGAAGGGATGGGCTGTTCTTTCCACCATCACTGAAAAAAACTACAAAAAAATGAGGACCCTAACTCACAGTCTTTAGTAAAATATCTCTAATAAGGTGGGATGAACACTAGCCAGGGACAGAAGAAAGCCATATCTGTTTCTAGAATTTGTGCCCCAGAGAATGGAGATACCATGATTTCTCCAAAAAGTGAAAAGCACCCTTTTAGGTAGCAAGGTTATTTTTTTTTTTTTCCTCAGAAATGAACAGATAGATTTATTTGAAAATCTTTCTCCACTCCCAGCTTCAGAGTGAGACAGTTGTCTAGCATAGAAAATTTTAGTCAAAATTACTTAAGTTTGGCAGATGTAACTTTACCACATACATGAGTTTTCTAATGGAACCTTATTTGCAGCTCACACTGCAAACACGATCTGTGTTTTACAAAAAAACCCAAAAGTTCAAGTAATTGCCTAGGATACACAGTGTACTGCAGCATACGATCTAAGAAAATAAACAAGAGGTATCAGGTTTCCCAGTAGAATTCTAGGGGCAAACTGATCCTATGATATAAGGAGCAAACAAAATCAAAGGCAGGCCACAAAGAGAAAGCACGATATAAAATACAGGGCAGAACAGCTTCCATCTTGGCTGCAGCTGAAGAATAGCTGTTGTTTCACAGTATATCACTTTTATTGTACAACTCTCTCAGCTTCTAGCGCATCTCTGAGGAATATCTCGAACAAGCACTCAAGTAAATCAACAAAAATAAACTATAACTCAATAAAAGTCCCTTTTATAGATTTACAATTATTTCCATAACATTTAAGTCATTGCCCTTGTTGCAGTTCTATCTATCAGGAGCCCAACTAATCCATATGTTGAAATCATCACTCTTTGGCACACCAGACCCAGGATAATGTTAAACCTGTGTATGAATTGAGATACTCAAGAAAGCAAGCAATGGGGAAAGCAGCTTTTCCTAGGTGACTAGTTTACATTCATTCCAACTCAGCAGTGACTCAATATCACTACCTAAAAACTGCTTGATGACCCATGTAAAAGATCCATGTGTTGATCTTATTCCAGTTCCTAGTGGAAAGGTCCAGCATTCTGTACACCACAAAAGAGTTTGGCAATATTCCTTGTGTTCTGAGTCTCAGCAGCTTTCATCTCAGATTGGAAACTGCAACACAATGACTTCCTATGGAAGTGATTCTTCTAGGTTAGGAATGATGAGCTCTGCTAGAATGAAAGTAGTTTCTCTATTTTGTCTGTGCTTTGTTGCTACAAAGTTAGCAAAAAATTAATTGTTCCTTTTCCTGAATACAGAGTACACTACAAACATATGCTCTTACACTACTCATAAGATCTTGGTGGTAACACTGCTAAAGTTATCAATCTTCAAATTAAAAGGTGATCTTAAAAATCTAGAATAGGTCACAGAAGATCTGCTGTAGATTTCTGTTTCTGTTTTCATCTGACTTACATACAATGGGAACAATGTAATATTTTTTTCCAGATTCATTTTCTTTAAAGTGAAGTTCAGTTAACTAGAACCTACAAATTTTACACAAAAAGTATTTCACAAGATAATTCTCTGTCATTTTTTTAAAGACAATTAAGATAAACTGTAGAAACCTTGAAATAAAATGTCTTGTCGTCTTCTCTCTTTTTTTTAATCTAAACATCATTATGATAAGTTAATCAACTCAGACGAGAACTTTGTGATTGTTCCATCCAACACAAGCAGCTTTTTCAGGTTAAAAGTATGTTCTGCTTCACTATTTAATTGAAAACCACTCCCTTCTCTATTCAGCATAATTATTGTCTTGGGAAGACTATCACAACCTCCTCACTGACACCTTGCTAGTGGTTACAGAAGTTGCATCCTAAGAACCACTTCCACTACAACTTTCAACTCAGTTTTTGCTCATTTTGTTTTAGAATATTTGTATATTTAATTCTTCATGTCAGTACACATCAGATATATATTATTAAGCATATTATCAAGAGAAATATTTTTTAGTGAATATCAAGAGAAAGATCTCTTTAGTTAATATCAAGAACATCTCTGATATTGTGATCCTGTGGAAGGGACTTTGGCTATATTGTGATAAGCTCAACTTTAATTTATATTTCCCTCATATCAGAGTGCCTGAACAAATACCTTTATCATCCCACAGATACTAAATTCCTTCATTCTGCTTTTTAATCTTTTTTCTCCTAAGTGATTTTCAGGATTTGGTAAAATTGATCTCATTTTATAAGACAGCAGAAGTAGGAACATATGACAATCCACAGTATCAGTTATCCAGTACTGTTATAAAAAGTAATAAATACAGCTTAAATGCTAACCTGATCAAAAGAAATTTAAGTGGCTCATAAAGCTCTTGAACAGTGGGATGTTGTTTATAGTAAAACTTTCCATATGCCCTTCTCATATATAATACCTTTTTCTTTCCATGAATGTCTTTTGAGAATTAAAATGGTTTTGCTAAAAAGAGTTTTACTGCAGTTCCTTTTTTAAATAGCACTCTGTAGGATGGTGTATTTATGAAGTAATTTGGTACTCCTGATAATTTATTATCAGGAATTAAGTCAAATAATTTACATCACCTTCCAAGAGCATAACAGTAATATAACAGTAATTTCTTCCCTCCCCCTCCTGAATTCTACATTACGAGGTATTAAATCTGCTAAGGAGGCAGTGGACTGATATGTAGAAAGTGTTCAGAAGAGGAGGATTATGTCTTCAAGTACATGAGTGTAACTGGAAATCTTTTCTAATGGGAGACTTCTATTTTTCTCTCTTAATGGGACAAGAGCGAGCCTTTTAATTTCACTGTCAAATCTAAAATACTGCTACATGAAATACAAACAGTTGCTTTTAATGAAATCNGGGTCCTTACAGGACCTGTGGATCCATCAAGACAGAAGCCCACGCTGGAGCAGGTTTTCTGGGAGGACTTGTGACCCTGCAGGGCACCCGCACTGGAACAGTCTGTTCCTGAAGGACTGAACCAGTGGAAGGGACTGATGCTGGAGCAGTTCGTAAAAAACTGCAGCTTATGGGAGGGACTCATGTTGGAAAAGTTCATGGAGGGCTGTCTCCCATGGGAGGGAACCCACGCTGGAGCAGGGGAAGACTGTGAGGAGTCGTCCCCTGGAGGAGGAAGGAGCAGTAGAGACAATGTGTGATGAACTGATCGTTAGCCCCATTCCCTATTCCCCTGTGTCACTAGGTAGAGAATTTGGTACTGAAGTTGAGCCCCCGAAGAAGGGACGGGTGGGGGGGAAGGTGTTTTAAGATTTAGTTTTTATTTCTTGTTACCCTACTCTGATTTGATTGGTAATAAATTAAACTGATTTCCCCAGTCAAGTCTGATTCACCCATGATGGTAATTGGTGAGTGATCTCTCCCTGTCCTTAATCTCAACCCATGAGCCTTTCATTATACTTTCTCTATGCTGTCCAGCTGAGGACGAGCAGCTTTGGTGGGCCTGAATAAGTCCACCCTGTACAAAGGACTTATAACTGTAGGCTATTTAAGTTACCTTAGGAAACAAAAGAGATTAGCCAGAGCAAATTCTGTCCCACAGCACTGACAAATAAGTTCTGCAGTCTGAAATAACATATAGCTACAAAAGTGATGATGTGTTTTTTTTAAGAAGACTATTTTATATTACAAAGTACAGCTTCCACCCCTCTTAGTGTATTTTCTCTATACTTCAAACCATGATTTCTTCTATAGTTGTGATCAGGACAAAGGAATTATCATTAGAAAAGACTAGCCATCTACTGAATGTGTTCTAAAGATAAGGTTACAGGTGTCTCAGGTGTGACTTAAGGCTCTCTGGTATTCTAGACTGAGGTATTACTTTCCCAGCTGAGAAATCAATTTATACCCTAAGCCATAAAGCCCCCGTGACCCTTCTAATTGCACCCTAGTTAATGACACCAAAAGTGTATTCTTTCATTGCATAAATAGCATTCTGTGAGTGCACTCACAAATTCTGTTTTCATTAAAATTCCATCTGACTAATTTCTGAAAGTTTTGGAGTTCTGATCAGGGTACAACCATTGTCCATTTGGCCGTTTCAGCACATCTAGCATCAATCATTTCATGCCATATCTCCGTTTCCAGTCTGGAGTTTTAAATATGTAAAGGCAGGTGAAGGCAAGGAAGGAAAGGTGGTTGTTTTGTTTGTGTTTTGTGAGTTTGTATGTGAAGAGATACCATATTAAATTATTCATAACGATGGCAATTTACACAAGGCCGGGCAAATATTTTCCAAACTTTGAACCAGGACTGCACAAAGGAAGCTTTGGCATGAAATCTTGACCTTGTGAATGCTGCCGATAGTGTTTTCATTGGTTTCAATGGTAGAATACTACGCTTAAAGGCAGCAGTTTCAAAAAAGCTGTATTCTTTCAGTCAGTTTCCCTAGTGCAAACTCTAGAAAGGAATTCCATGAATGAAAGAAGTTCCAGCTGATTTAATTCAGATGGCATATTCAGGAACAAGTAGATTCTGATAATAAGTCACTTTAATCATCTATGAAATGCAATGAAATCTAACAAGATCAGTGAATTTGAAGAATAGAAAGACAGGTTACAGAAGGATGTAATAAACAAGGAATAGTCTAAATCAATTTCCAATGTATCCACTCGTTTTTACTTTTTCTAATATATACTGTCTTCCACATGTAGTTCCACTAGAAAACTGAATGAGAAATCAGGGTTTGAGAATGCTCACCATGAAATGAACAGAGTTTCACTGAAACCAGGAAGAAAGACTGTGGAAGAAGAGTATGGTTCTAAGTTTCACAGCAATATTTTTTTCTGTCAAACTAATGCTGATGTACAGGATTGAATGGAGCATTAAGCTACATTCATCTTTTAAAACAGCTCTGAAAACAAGTATGAGATAACTGACATTAGAACAGGTACTGGGAGAGCGTTAAAGAATGTTTGGGTTTTTTTTCAGTTTTGAAGTTGATTGCTCAAGTGATCTTATCTGAAGAGGCTAAGGATTAGCTTGGGCGTGACTGATACCTCTGCTTTGCTCAACAGTAAATCCAAAATTCTTGATAGAGCTAACCGATCTGTTCTCAGGAATTGGCTAAATCAAAGACAATATCTCTGGCTTATCTGACCTTATTGTAAGCTCTAGCAGCTTGTTTTATTATTTACTGTGAAGTCAAAAACATGTTTGGAAAACAAATTTCAGCCTAACCCTCACTTAATTAACTAACAAAACATCGACAACATTCTGCTGTTTTGAAGGATTTTTTGTTACTGATTTCAGTTGGATTAAGATTAGATAATGTACATAAATATAATTTTACTACATACATTCCTTGACTCATTGGAATTTCCCACTACCTGAATTGTGTATTATTCCATATTTGTATAATTTATTTGATACAACACCTCTTGATTATTTATTTTTGGATTATCCAAGTTAACTGCAAGTGAACTGTGGTGTCAGTGCTGGGTCACCCAGGCTAGTTCTACCAAAGCCAGCTTAAGTTTGGAATCTTAAGAACCACCACAGGTACATGTACAACACATAACGAGTACCACTGCTGACCTTTTCGTTTTCCTCACATCATCAATTAATGTTTTTACAGCCTAGTTTACATAAATTTGTATGTTTGCTTTAACTGCGATACCCCGAGTCGCCAATTTATCCTAGAAGGATTCAGTGTAGTTTTTATCCATTTATAAACATGTAATTCACAAATACTAGTTTTGTTCTGAACATCTACCACAACTGTATTACAATGGACACTCATTACAGAAATCTAACATTGTAAAATTGTATGCATTTTGTCTCCATTTAATTACATTGCACTACTTCTCTATTTTGTTTTTGCTGCATTGACACGTATCAAGCAATTTTCAGCTTAAGTGTTTAATATATAATTTTAAATAACTAAAATTCTAACTCTGAGTTAGCATGCTTTGTTTCAGTCTTGCCACTACTGAAACTATTTTTTGGCAGAAAAAACAATGCAGTATATGTTCTATATGTTCATCTATAAATAAAACTCCCTTTTCATGATTAAACTAGTAAATGTAATAACTAATAAAATGTTGACTGGACTTTCACCGAAGTTGATAAGACAGTTCTATAATCCTGTATCCTAACTCCACTAATGTAATTTCTGTCTATGGTGATATCAATTACTTAGAGTGAGCAGAGAGAAAAAGAGTTCCAAAAAATAACAGATGGAAGCCTAGCAGTCAAAACTCCACTTTTCATTAAATATGAAAACATCTCCAGAGGATTTATACATTATTAGTAAAAAAGGATTTTACAGAATGTAATCTTTTCAGAAGCAACAAGATAGAACAATTATATTCCCATGAAATTTTATTCTTGGAGAAGAGTATAATGTTCCGAAGATATCCAGTACTATAACTTGCTGATGTTAGAACAATAAAAATTTTTGATCATGTCAAACTATGTTTTTCAAACTCTGCTATTGAATGCATACAAGCAATGGCAGGAGCTGGAAGCTGGCAGTCTTTCGAAAGCAAGGACTGCACCTTCTCCAGCGCAATGGGACACCAGCCTAGGTGGGCGACTATAATTTCTTCTGTAAAGCAGGAAATAGTTATCAATGTATGTGTCCTCATGCAAGTCAGGCAAAATATGTATTTTTACATTTAGCTTCAGTCTCCTCATTTCCATTTTTTTATTAGCAATGTTAATGATCCCTTACTGCTCATGACGCAGAGTCTAATGTCCATGTTATAGATCCAGTACACGGCAGGAACAAAATGGAAATATCTGGCATTATTTACAAAATTACAAGCAGAAAGACATCCTACAAAGACACTCAACCTCTACCAAACTATTTAGATTTACATAATATCTCGTCAGTCAGTTTCAGAACAGCTCTTGATTTGCTGTTTATTGTTTATTGATAGTTACACTCCCTCGATAACACCTTACCTCTCTAAAATCATAGTTTTATTTATTTTATTGTGAGTTTGAAATATGTCTAATTTTAAAATACATTCATTTCCAGTCAAAGCTACTTGTTTATTTATAAATCATGTCCATAATAGAAACAAAATCATGTTGAAATCTGTACTGTTTTTCTCACGTGAGGTTCTTCCCCATATTGCTATCAGAAGCAGTTCTTAATCAGTCAGTGGCATGAAAGAAGAAATCCTTGATACACAGGGCTAACTACCAGCTAACTACCATGGCACAAGTTCATGCAGCACTGGATTCAATCATTTTTAACTCAATGGCAGTAATCCAGCCCCCCCGACACCTGAAAAAACATGAGAGGCCACACAGTCTAGCTGTGAATAGCATTTACAACACACAAATCTTCTGCCTGTTTGTGGTAAGAAACAGAACGAAAAAGAAAACTATTTCACAATGAAGCTTGTCCATTCTTAATAGGTGTACCATACTATCCTTCCTGTGGGGTATTTGCAGTGCCAACCACGCGCAGTTTTTGTTTTCTGTTTTCCAGTGAGTTCCTTCTCTACCTAATGACCTGTTCAGTTCAAAAACACTTTGGTCATTTTCTAAGGCTAGGACTGTAACTCTGTCATTATCCAGACAATCTGTCTAAACGTAAGTCAACAATCAACTACAAAGACAAGTACTGGAGTTAAATGGGACATTTATGTGGTTGATGACAAGCACAATGATGGATGACAATTCTTGTAGGTGGTGTGTCACAGCTTCTTTTTTGTAGTGTATTTTCACCAACTCCAAAGTATTACTATTGAAGAAAGCAGAATAGAAAAAGAAAGATCTAGCAAAATGTACCCAGATTCAAAATTACGTTTCTGTTTAAGAGTGGAATCATGGAATTGCAGAATCATCAGCGTTGGAAGGGGCCTCTAGAGATCATCTAGTCCAACTCCCCTGCTAAAGCAGGGCTGCGATGGGAGCACCTCCCTTATGAGGAAAGGCTGAGAGAGCTGGGACTCTTTAGCCTGGAGAAGAGAAGGTTGAGGGGAGACCGTAATCTTGCTTGTAAGCATCTAAAGGGTGGGTTGAAGGAGGATGGAGCCAGGCTTTTCTCAGTGGTTCCCAGTGACAGGATGAGGGCAAATGAGCACAAGTTGGAACACAAGAAGTTCCATTCAAACACAAGTATCTGAATACGTTAATGTTCATTGAAGGAAATGCATGTAGTCTCGTATTTCAATATTATCCTGATGAGACTGTCAAAATGTAAAAAATTCACAAATATATAAATTAAAGAAGGGTAAAAAATTTTCATCAGCTTCCTGAGAATGCAGATACTTTAGTCTGCATTGTCATTTTTTTTTAAACCACCAGGAGTGTGAGAGAGAGGGAGGGAGAAAGGGGGGGAGGCAGGGAGAGGGAGAGGGAGAGAGAATTTATTCCTTGAAAAAGCCAAGCTTGAGGAATAGTTCAGAAAATGAGCTTTGACTGTAGAAACATGAACATTGTTGTATCCTTCTTAACTTATCAGTTCATGTCTTTACATTTTCAGTAACTACATAACAGAATTTCAGTCTTGAGCATCCAGTTGACCAGGGCAAGTGTCTTAAAAGTTACTAGTTACCCATCATCTGTGCACGTGAATGGCAGAAAATGGCATCTTCCAATTACTGACTGAATTTTGAGGGGAAAAAAAGTCGTAATTTTTCATCCTCCTGAGGGAACAAATTGTACCTCCAATGGGAAAAAGTTCTGACATAACACATAATGAAAAAAAAAATAAATGAGGAAGTTCTCAAAGTTGTATTAATGGTCAGAACAGCCATGGATCCTTCCACCCACCCCTATCCTGTGAGCGAACCCCATCACTCAAGCATGTTGCATAAGTAAATGACTCTTTATGACCTTCTATTTTGACCTTAGGGCCTGTATGCAAGCCTAGAAGAGCCTTAATGATTTGAAGAGACTCAACACAGAACTGAGGTGGTCTTGGTTCCAAGCAGCACCTTTGCTCTTTGAGATACAAACTATCAGAGGAATTTGTCAGGTAGTATGAACACGCCCAAAAGAAACACAAGTAGAAAAAAGCATTTGTAAAAAAGAAATGAAGAGCAAATATTTGGAACTATCCGTAAAAGAAATATTTCTGTTGAAAACTATGAACGAAAAATTATTCTGAGCCATGTTCATGTGCTGTCATTTCTCATTTGTATGTTCTGCATTTTTATACCAAATTAAGCTCTAGTTTTATAAAGAAAATCAAAGAGACACAGTTTATGATATTTACTGTGGCAAATTTACTTGAACAACAGTAAAAGTGTTGGCTTACACAGTCTAAAAACCCTCTTTTTCAGTATTTTTTGAGACATTTGCTCAATGTTTGAATGCGCTGGTTTTATACGGTGTAAGTAATTTATTGTATCTGATCAAGGTATTCAACATGTTTGCTGTCACTAAGAGGAAAACATTCCTTCTGCAATTTTTTTTTCTTATAATAACAGTCCTATGATTTTCATTTCCATGTTACATTTTAAATGTAACGAATGCCTATTTTCTCTCGTAATAATTTTTGGGTTTCAGTTATTGTAGCATTGAATACGTTATCTGTTACATCAGTAACATAATAAAGGAGAACAACCACCACAATACATTTAAGGCACATTTACATATAGATTAAAAACAATTTAGCCTTTTCAAAATATGTGTAACATGTATTTATTCACAGCTAAATACTTTCACCTAGCAGAAAATTTAGCAAGATTGTAAAGCTAAATGGAACAAGTGACCTATGAGGTGTTTCAGGGAACTTCATTATAAGCTGTTTCTGAAATCCATTATGTTCTTGACCCAAGCAAAGTCATTATTTCACTACCTTTGCAAACAATAAAATATAGCAGCTTGTGAAAACTGGAATTAAAAGTTCCGTATTTGTTAACTTTAGCTTTTTCCTCGTGCCAAGTTACAGTCATGATGAGTTCAGTATTTTCTTGCATTTACCTTGTACAGGTATATGAGACAAAAAAAAAAGCCATGCAAAAAACGAAAATAATGACATGCAATGCTTTTTTTCTAACCCCAGAAAGGGATGGGCAGGAGAAATAATTATAATTTTGTAGGTTCTATTATATGCAAAAGCCTATGTTGCTTAGTTTTCTTCACACTTTCTCTCTTGTTCACAATGATCTCAAGAAGAAATATAGAAATAAAAACCTCCGTTGCTACAGAACATTCTTGATATAGCACATGATCAAACAAAAATCACCTAGGTACTAGACTGGTGTGGCTGAGCCACTTACTAATACAGCTGTTTAACTGTGCTAGTGTTGACTCAGTGTCTAGTCCCAGCTTGCAAACACTTAGGCAATCATGCACACTTTGCTGACTTGATCTTATATAATGATTTCATGTGACCAATATTATTAACATCAGGACCTCTTGAATCAGAAAGTCAAGTCACCAGCAACCATGTCATATCATTTCCACCACAATAATCCTCATGAAATAATCGTTAATGTGTTTAAATCTTTCTTTGAAAGAGAAAGGACTTTGTCTCAGCTTACTTTGCTATAAAAAGGAAGGGAAGCTACTCTCAGAGGAAGGTACGCAAGCTGATCAATGCATGCAAAATTATCTCAAGAAATTAAATCACATCTAACAGAGGAACCCACAGAAACTTTGCAAAAAGTGCAACCATAGATCTGAGTAAGAGCATAAAAACACAATTGAAAGAGAAAGATTAGAAGAAGAGTTCATAAAATCCTGGAAATACAGTAATTAAAAAACCCAAACAACTGGACAGAAGAATATTTAATAACTGATTTCCTCCATTGAGAAAGAATCAATTAGCAGACATCCAAATAAAATGCTTAAGTGTACAGACTAGATACAAACAGACCCAGCTGAAGGTTTTATTACTACGTTGAAGTCCTGTGTAACTAACTGCACCCTCGTGTATGTAAATATTGAGTTGTACCCATAATTACTAATGGTTTTGAATGGCTTATGGAACTGTAGGGTGTAAATAGGCCCATATCCCAGTAAATCTAACCAAACTCCTAATGTGAAGTATGTACCATAGGCCAAAATATTTTTTCTGGTGCTGTAAAAATAAGTAAAATAAGCTGTATCAGTGCTTAAGTCCCAAAGACATCTCATAGATTGAGAAAGATAGTACCTAATTGTATGGCCTTTACATTAGACCTCACATACCAGACAAAAAGACAAAAAA
>VYXH01009694.1:3682-20049 GCA_013397275.1 Burhinus bistriatus | reverse complement strand
TTTTTTCAGTGGTGCCCAGTGATAGGACAAGAGGTAATGGGCACAAACTTGAACACAGGAAGTTCCACCTAAACAGGAGGAGGAACCTCTTTCCGTTGAGGGTGGCAGAGCACTGGAACAGGCTGCCCAGAGAGATGGTGGAGTGTCCGACTCTGAAGACATTCAAACCCCCCCCTGGATGCCACCCTGTGCAACCTGCTCTAGGTTTTCCAATACAGGAGTTTGAAGGTGCATGCACACTGTAGAGACTGATAAACCAGTATATTAATTCTTCATTTTTTTTAGGAAATGGGCATATTACAGACAGACATCATTTTTTGTGATATAAAATCATTTGAAAGCCAACAGTTTAGCTTTTTGACTCAGTTACTGAAAGTCACGGGTCATTTTGTCTAGCTATAAGTATTTTTTTCAGGGTTGCCAGTTAGAGAACATTTTTCCCAGTTAGGGAATATTTTTCCCAGTTAGGGAAGACATATTTTATATGGTGCTTTTTTCGCTTTGTTAGGAAACTTGACTGACTGATCACAGTGTCTCTACAACATGACATTACAGTCTTTATGTATTAAAAAAGAGAGAAGGAGAGATGGAAACATTCAGCAGTGGAATATAAAAATCCTGGATCTGACTTCAGATGTACTGAAGATATTTGGCTTCCAGTGGAGTGCAAGGTGCAACACACCTATGAAAATCTATTTTAGGTCATCTATTGACAGTTCAGGGATAAAATGGATAATCTCTTTAGTGAAAAAAACAAAAGTCCGAACTGCAACAGTGTTATGAAAAATAGTTGATCATGTAACTCTGAAGCTTCAGATCATCAGATACCAAGTTTTGCTACCTCGTCATTGACACTAAGTGATGTTTTTACTAACCAGAAGGATCATTTACCCAACACAGAATCATAGAATAGTTTAGGTTGGCAGGGACTTCAAAGATCATCTAGTTCCAACCCCTCCTGCCATGAGCAAGGACACCTCTCACTAGACCTGGTTGCTCAAAGCTTCACCCAGCCTGGTCTTGAACACTTCCAGGGATGGGGCCTGCACAACTTCCCTAGGTAACCTGTTCCAGTGCCTCACCACATTTAGAGTGAAAAATTTCTTCCTGAGATCTAATCCAAAACTACCCTCTTCCAGTTTGAAGCCATTACCCCTCATTCTATCACTACATGCCCTTGTAAAAAGTCCCTCTCCAGATTTCTTGGAGGCCCCCTTCAGNTTGCCCTGACCCAGTTGCAGGACCTTACACTTGGCCACTTTGAACTTCATAAGCTTCACACATGCCTACATCTCAAGCCTTTCCAGATCCCTCTGGATGGCATCCCTTCCCTCCAGCATGTCAACCATGCCACATAGCTTGGTGTCATCAGCAAACTTGCTGAGGGTGCACTCAATCCCACTGTCCATGTTGCTGACAAAGACGTTAAACAGCACTGGTCCCAGTACCAACCCCTCAGGAACACCACTTGTCACTGGTTTCCACTTGGACATCGAGCTCTTGACTGCAACTCTTTGAGTGTGGCCATCCAGCCAACTCCTTATCCACTGAGTGGTCCATCCATCAAATCCATGCCTCTCTAATTTAGAGACCAGGATGTGGTGTGGGACAGTGTCAAACGCTTGCATATTTGCAAGAATGTTCTTCTTTTTGTCCATCTTTGAAAATCAATTTCTTTCCTATTTCACTTGCTGTATAGCTGTATGTTCTGCATTTAATGTATTCAGATTTCCCAAGGTAAATAATCTGAGCATCCTATATATATATATTTGGTATTCTTTGGTGTTGACCAGTTACTTCTTTCAGCTTCATGTTACAGTGGTAAACAGAGTATTAGTCTTCTTAATATTTTTTCCAATATCCTTAACTTTTTTCTAGAATAATCTTAAGGCTAATGTTGTCCAGGATTCCTTGTGACATTTGGATTCCACCTTTTTCTAATGAAAAAGGTGAAAAGAACTAGTATTTTCTCTTGGTTTTTTATAACAACTGAACACTAATCTTCACTCTTCCACATGTGTACTAATGGAGTGGAGCAATTTGGACAAAAATAATGGAGAGACCAGGCCAATGACAAATATCTTTGGTTTTCATTTTCCAGTACATGACAGTATGTTTGAATTATTGAGTTTAATCTGACATTCATAAAGCTTAACTTCCTTTTCGATGATGAAGTATCATCTGTAGAATATATTTTTAATGTTCCCTTCTGAGGCAGTGGGAAGTGATGTACTCATAGTCATTAATGAGTCAATGCAAAAATAAATAAGTATTGCTTCTCAGATTTTTTTTCTTTAGATCTCTGATTATGCATGAATACCATGGTGCTCCTCATAAAAACTAAAACAACATGAAACACAAGTTTTTCTGTTTTTTTTCTTTTTTTTTCTTCTGTCTTTTCTTTTTTTGTTTGTTTGCTTTTCTGATGTTGTTTTCAACCGAACTGTAAAGCCTTTGTCATGCAAAATTTTCAGTGGGTTTGCAAACAAAGTTTCAAGAACACAGGAGGACTGAAATAAAAGTAATGGAAATTTTCCCATGCATATCATTGTTGTGTTTAGGAAAAGGGAAATAATCAGCAGTCTAGTTCTTTGTTGTGGATTTTCCCCAAGGTCTCCCTCAAGTTCTTCTTTAGTCTTACTGTTCCAGCCCACAGTCAGCAAATGCCAGTCCAAGTCTCCATCTATTTTTATTTATGGTGTCATCCAGTATTATCTGTCTCTGGTGCTTTGTTCTATTCACAGAGCTGTGTCTTGTTTCTCACTACTGCTCATGGCATCATATATGTTTCTCCCTAGGCATTCCCCCTTGGCTACCTCTTTCTTTTTCTCCATTTTAGTCTTAACTCCTCTTTTCTTTTCCTTGCCACTCCTTTCTCCTCTATTTTTTACCTCATTTGTTGTCTTCAATACAGTAAACCCTAATTTCATCACAGGTTACCAAACAGGTAAACAACAACTTTATGTCTCTTCTGCAAGAAAAAGGACCTTGTTGCTTTCTCATCAAGGTCTATGCTCTTTCCAAGGACAAGCTCAACTTGTACAATTCTATTTTCTATTCTTTATTCAGTTTAGTAATCTTAAAAAATAGATGCATTTTGGGAAATAGAAATTCCTGAAATACGTAATAAGCCTAACACAGTAAGCATAATACTGATGTAACACATCTAATAAAATGTTGATATCAATATGTTTCCATAACTGCATAGGAAGTTTGGCAAGAGTAAGAACACTGAGTTTTTAACATAGTGAAGATCTACATTTCAAAGAATAACCTGATATAGACAAAGTTTATCATCCCAAATAGAACAATATGCATAAATCAATTTGGTTTTCTTAAGAGGTCAGAAGTGGGGTTCTAAGAATAAAATCCACAAAACAACAGCATTGCAGCAAACTGCTTAACTTTGACAATTGTATTCAACATCACTAATCTCTTCTCAGTATGCTTTGCATAATTCAGGGATTTAAAAAAAAAACAACTTTAGGTCCATAGAATTAGAAAATGGTTTACTCTTTTTATATTTACATTATTTTACTTGTTTCATTTTGCTAGATGCTACATTTACCATATGATTCAGTTACATGGGTATATTTTGGAAATCACTTAGTAATAAATTACAAATGATGATTCATACGATGTGTACACATCAGAGTTTTCTGTTGACACTGGTATGCCTCTGAAAAGGCCTGCAACATCCTTCCCACTGTCAAAGTATTACTAACATTTCCCATTTCCCAAATAATATAAAACTCTACAGAAAAGTCTTTATGGTTAATATACCTTTTAAAAAAAAAAAAAAATTCAGGTACACTACTGCAAACATAATAGCTATCTGCAATGTAACAAGCAACGATCCATAGCAGCATCAGAATCTTTCTTTTTTACCTCAGTAATACAGGTCCAGGTGAATTAACTTCTGTTTACATGAAGATTTTTAAAAAGGAATTAAATAGTTGGGTTTTTTTTCCTCACCTTATTTTACTTTAAAATAGAATCTTTCACTAAAAATGTTATATATAGCCAACATCACTGAAAGGTATCAATGTCCAAACTGAAGACATCAGACAATCAATACGTTGTATGCTACACTGGAAGATAGTGAGGGAACAGAGTGTGTACTGACAACTGAATCAGCATTATCGTTTCCTTTTCCATCCACAGAGGGAACTGCGAGGACTTCAATTATGGTCTTATCTGAAAAATCAGACAGTGAGCAAGAGGACAAAGAATGAATTGTCCCATATCATCCACAAAAGTGGAGTCTATCCTCTCCAGTAGCAGTAATGCTTTTTCCTTTCTCTTTTAGTTATATTTCTTAATTCACCTCCTTCTATCCCAGACACAATCTAATAAAATATCTTCCTTAAAACAGATTTAAACCCTTTCCCCCTTTGGTATTGTCTGTATTTGCATATTCCTTTTTTGCAGCGTTGCTCCCATCTCACAGTTGCAAGTAGTTAAAGAATGCATTGCTTAACATTACACATTTGCACAACATTTAATTATATTAGCACCTAGAAAAGAAGTGATATATTCAACCTTAGCACATAAACCACGAATAGAAAACAGATCTTTTCACTAACAGTTACATATCTCTCACAGTAGAACACAGCTCAACTTACCAAATTTTTCATATTTCACTTTTCTCTGTATCACATAACTATTGTGATTCCTTAGTAAGAAGCAGAAAACTGAGGAAAGGGAAGGTGGCAATGAATATCAAAATGGTTATTTTTAATGTAATCCATTAGAAATTCCCGAGAATAAAACGGGTAGTTCATACAAGATTCATTTGTCACATAAGGCTTAAAGAGATGTGCTTCTAGAAATGCATCATTCTGTAACAAAGGTAAAATAATAGTTCACAAACAGGAAGAAAAATCCCAGTCTGACTCCACTTCATATCTATGACTAGACACTAAAATGTCATTTTTACTATTCCACAAAGAACATACAATCCCTTAACGAAGAACTTAGCACAAAAATCAACAAATACCTGATTCAGATGCAGTATATTACGCAGTTAATTACTGTTGTGTTTTGAGAAACCCACAACAATTTATTGTTGTTTAGACAATTATTCTATCACCCGATGACCCGTCCCCACCCGGGAAGGGGAAGTGGGAAAAACCAAGGAAACCCAAGGGTTGAAATATAAACAGATTTAAGAGAATAAGACAAGATAATTAACTTTAATAACACTAAAGAGCCCATATTGATCCCGATACCAATATAAAATATACAAGGATTATACTCAGCCAATTCTATCAGTAGGAAGCTGTGCACTCCCAGCAGTGGAGAGCAAATGTTGGACGCTGCAAGCGCTACGGCTTTGGGAGGAAGGGCAGGGCTCAGGGGTCCAGCACCGGGGCAAGAAGTTCTCTGGATTGCTGCCATAGAACTTCGCTGCAAACTTTCTAATTTATATTGAATGTCACATTCATGGCATGAAATAATCCTGTTGGCCAGCTTGGGTCAAATGCCCATGTCTCGCTCCTCCTCACGCCTGCACCTGGCTAACTCAAAAACACCGAGACCTTGAAACCCACATACCATAGCTGGCTGTAAAGTAAATCTTTTCACAAATTCAGACACTAGAGTGCAGCTTTCCCAAGCATTAGAAGAGAAATTAGTCCTGTGTCACTCAAACGAGGACAGTTACCATCACTTTTCCTAACATTTTCCTGTCAGTAACTCTAATAAATAATAATAAATCCCGGCACAGGAGCAAAAATCTGCACAGACAGCTAGTTGAAAAAGATGATTCTTGAAAATGCCATGGACTCCTACATGGAATTCTCTAATATCTTCCACAGCCTAAGCTGTCAGAAAGGTGAATGCGATGGTAAGACAGACAAATATATAGCATGCATGACCTGTGCACTAAACAAAATAAAACTTTATTTAACAGGTAAAATTAAAACTTAGCTGTTTTTTTATGGAAAATTATGGCAGTTACTGAAGTCTACACAAAAATTTATGTTTTCAGTTCCTTTTTTTTTTTCCTAGCTGAAATGAGTCAAAGATGTTAAATAGTGTTTCAATATGTCCATGGGATTTAAGTAAAATAATTGTGACCTTCACACAAGAAAATCTGCTGAAAATGTTGAAGATAAAGTAACAGATACAGAAAAGAAATAATTTGATAAAATAAGTTAAATGCTGTAAGTTACAATGTTTGATGGAACTTTTCTGATACTTTGACTCAGTTCTGAAGATCAAAAAAACATGCAATTCCAGCTGATTTCCATATAGCTAAGTACATAGAGAAACAAGGGAAAGGGCACCTTGAGGCACATTAAGGAAGTTCTTGTCAGTGATATTTTAATTAGGGCTAGTGACCTTCAAATAATTAGGCAATTTAAGAAGTGGGAAAGAAAAAGGTGTTCATTGAATTTTCAAAGTATAGAATTGATCTCATAGACATCTCTACTAGATATGAGTAGTGCTGCTATAATTGCTGAATCACGAATTTAAAATACACTGAAATATTCTTTTCACAGTTTAAATCTAGCAAGTTTTATACAAGGGATGAAATATGTAATAAACTTCATTTTAAACCTACTTACCTATAACCTTTAAAACAAGTGGTAGCAAATGTCACTGTCTGGCAATAGAAAATGTAGATTTAAATGGGTTAAACATCAGTCTGCTAGAGAAAAACTAATTCTTTATGGAAATGCATGCTGCAAAGAATTAAATACATGTGCAGCAGAGAAATACCATTCATTTCCATTTACAAAAGGTCCTAAAATATGGCAACAAGAAATTACACAATATTTATATATAGATTATTAATCTTGATTGTTCTTACATGATTCATTTTTCAAAAAAAAATCAAAGCAGAAGCTTGTAAAATTTTAGCAAATTCTATTCAATTACCAAGGCATAATGGTCCCAAACTACGAAGATATGATGATCACATAGAATCTTAGTCAACTAAGAAATATGCACAGTGAAGGTTTTATCAAGATACTGGTCAGTTCAATATCAATTGAAGGCGATATTGATAGAATAAGACATTCATACTAAGAGGTGTATCATCCCTTTACTTCAAAAATCTGCAGAAATTTCATATTTAACTTCAAAAATGTTCTTCTCCTTGTACAATTAACCAGTATAAACTCTGTCTTAGACATAGAAATTCACCTTACATTTAAGCTATATTTGCCCATTAAGAACTGTACTTTAAGATCAGATTTTATTTTTTTCTCCAAAATTCTCCATATTCTAACAGTGTTTAGAAGTTAATGCCTAGCCATTAGCTACAACCTTAACTACATAAGCAAAGGACAAGGTAGAGGTTATCCAGGTTTCCAGTGAATGCTTAGGCATGGGTTCAGAGTGCAGAGTGCTATTGCAAACTGCACAGCTCATGCAGGAGCATACAGCAGGGTAGTAATTGCCTGTTCCATGCTAGATCATACAGCACAAGAAATAACAGGGACTTCTGCTGTGGAACAGCATGGCTACAGAAGCATAATGGCAGATTTTACTTCTTCAATAGCCTGGTACGTGAACTGGGACAAAAAGCAAACATACAATTACAACAGCAAAGGGGAAAAAAAAAATCCACAACAAAGCCCAAAATTATAAAACACCACTGATGCACAACAATTCCTATCCAAACCAAAAACTCATCCAATCATGTAAGAGAAGAAGATTATTAATCATGGTATCTGTTTTATAGAAATACAGATCCAGAGAAAGAGCAGAAACAGATGAAGATTGAATTGAAATCACTGAAATACTACAGCTAAAAATCAGATTCCTAAAATTTGAAATAGGAATTTTGGAATCTAAGTGTACTTTGGAGCTTCCAGGTTCAAGCAAGTCAGCAACACTTAGATCTCCAAATTCCTATTACTACTTTTAGGAACCTATAATTTCAATGTTTAAAAGTTCTCTAAAGGAATTTTAAGTGTCTAAAAGGGAAATGTGAAGATGATAAAAATATGACTATGCTGTAAAGATAATATACGATTACAATGGCATGACCATCACAATACCAAGACTAAGATTGTATATACTTAAAATACACTTGAAGTTTTCTCTGAAGTTCAATGACAAAAGTTTTTATAAAATTTCAGGGCTTTCTCTTCAGTTAACTTTAAACCTCAGGGATTATACTAGGCATAAAACGAATCCATGTATAATACAAAGATGCTTCCAAACGAGGTCTGAAGTCCATTTCTGAAAGTATTTTTGCTACATCTAAACAGTAGCTGGGGTAAACAAGAGAGAAGCTGAATTACTCAGTAGCTCAACAGACCTTGAGCAAACTAAACAGATCTGTTGTGGTTTAACCCCAGCTGGCAGCTAGGACCACGCAGTCACTCACACAGTTCTCCTTCTTCCCCCAGAAGGGCAGGGAGAAGAGGGAGAAAAGGAGAGGAAAGGGAAAGAGAAAAAACCAAACCTTGTGAGTTGAGATAAAGACAGTTTAATAGAACAATAACAGAAAAGGAAAACAACAACAACAACAACAATAATAATAATAATAATGACACAAGTCACTCTCACCACCTGGTGAACTGGGACCTTCCTGAGCAGCTATCGTGAGTACTGGCCCCCCAGCTCACCCCATTTATATACTAAAGCATGACGTTATGGTACAGAATATTCCATTAGCCATTCCATCATTCTGTCTAGGCTCCTTCTCAGCTTCTGTGGGAAGCAGAAAAAAGTCCTTGAAAAAATATAAACATCACCTAGCAATCACTAAACCAATATGAATTATTGACATGCCTGTCATACTAAATCTGAAACAGAACAACCACTAGAAATAAAATTAACTCTGTCCCAGGTGAAACCAAGACATCCTATTCTGTTTATGAAGATGAACTGTTTTCTTCAAAGACAGCTTGATTTCCTCAAGTCATCTGGAATGTTCACAATCTGTCTGTTGCAGAAAATAGGGACAATATTTTCCTATCCAAAGCACAATTTTTCCCATCCATCATAAGTCATTTTCAGACAGGAATATGCGTTCAAGCACAAACTTCTCGTATTAGTATGAGAATGATATGATCAGTATCATATCACTCTATAACAGCCAACACCGGAGAGGCAAAGAACTAAAACTTCTTTTTTTCCAGTTGTAATACTTCCTACGGTATTTTCCACAAAGTAGATATTATAACGTTATTGACTTTAAAACAAGCAATAAGTAGAAACAATAGATAATAATTCAGCATCTGTCACAGTGAATTATTTTCATGGAAAAATGATGTGCCACCATCACCATATTTAAATTAGAGATTATCAGAGGTCTAAAGAAAATAATTACCTTCATGAAAAACTACTATTGATATTTATAAAACCAACAGAAGATAATAGCACTGCATTTTCGAGGATTTGTGCATATTAGAAACATAAAGTCATGCTCAGGTTATTATAGCACAAACTCACTAACTGAATGTACTGAGAAAGGCAGAAGCAATGAACTGGCTACTTGCTGTTTCTCTTATACTACTCAAAGCAAGCTGTAGTTGCTTTTCTACCGCTTCTTCTTAAGATGACCATGATGCGGCAGGTAACTCTCAAAAAACCGGTTCTGATCAAGACAGTCCCAGAATCCAACTCTAGTGCTAAGTTAATAGTTTACATGGGCAGAAGTCTTTAAAATAACGAAGTATCTTCCTAACACATTAAAATTTGGTTCCCAAAGCTCCTGTCATCTAGGCAATTTAATGACTGCAGTACTAACACATACATTAAAACTAACCTATAAATGTCTAATTCCAGTAGAACATTTACTTCTACATGTTTCTGGACTTTCGTATGTTCAAGGCATCTTGCTGTCCTTAGTTAAATATGGTTTCTTTAACTGTGTGCATGTAACTTCCCCCCCCGCCCCCCGCCCCCATATGGACTGCTATAATATATGCAGTGACAGTATATATTTTACCTGTTGTGGTATTAATACTTTCTTTAATGCTTACCCACACAACTNATATTAAATATTCTGGGACAGGTTAACTTTGACACATGCATTCATCTCTTCACATACTATAAGTTATTTTATATACAGCATTAATCATTGTGACTGCTAAATTAGCCTTATTAGATTGTCATGTAAGTGTCTAAAAATAGCAGTGTGGTCAGAGTGCATTTTAAACAGGAGTGGATACAGAAATCCAAAAGTTTAGAAGTTAAGTTCAGAAATTTTAATGTTTTAGATAAATATCATAATGTCCTCATCATAAACTGAAGCCTATGCACGCAACCAGTTTCACAAAAGCTTCTGCACAATAGACCCATGCATTTATTATTCCTTCCAAGCTTCCTTGTATTTCTGATTTTCTTCATACTGCATTTTTCATTTTTCCCTTCAAGCTCCTTTTACCCCAATTCAGAGTATTTTCCTCCTTCGGTTTCTTCTGCCTCTTCCTGCATCCCCAGCATTTTTCTCCACTCAATTGTTTCTCTTTTTGAGTTCCAGTTACACACCTGTAAGTTTCTTCCCCATGCGAATGGTGGGCAAAACATTGTTTGAGTAATATTGCCAGACATCAGTCTACTCATATTTCCCTCAATGACAGACACATATAAGGTTTATTTTTATGCAAATTCTCTTGAATAGAATCTGTATCAGTTTTCTACAGTGGAACATATCTCCGTGTTTGTGGGTGTGGGTGTATACATGTACACGCACCAAAACATTGTTTCAGCTGCAAGAAAGAAGAGGTCACATTTTGTGTAATTTTACAACATTTTAGCAGGTAACCAAAGAGCTTTGACAATGTTATTCAATATACTGTTTCTGACAATTACAAAAGATAAGCAGCTGCTGTGGAATCAAAGAGGAAGAGCAACAAATCAGGTGTTACTAGAAATATCCAGAAGATTAACAGTACCAAGATGCTTGCATTTAATTTCCCCTAGAACTGTGCAGACAGTAAAACTGATCACTCATAATCTTTTAAAAAATAAATTATTTTAACCATTTTCATATCTTATTTGTTTTCCCTACCCACAATTTTCTAGTTCATGGGGTACTGTAAATATATTCACCACAATGTCATGAAATTAGTACAGAATTCTTCTGGAAAATTAATTTCAAATTCATTATTCTGAACTTTTAGTCAGGAAGCCTTGATCTTAACACTTAGAGTTACTTAATTGGGGAATTAAAGCATATCATTGTGATCTGTGTACATATTGAAAACACCTCAGGATATGTTCCTGAATACTGTAGCAAGCTGAATAAAAATCCTGAACTATTTTTAAAAGCACTATTCTACTAATACTTTGAAAAGAGCAAATTCATTTATGTAAATCACACTCTAACAGACAATTCTTAGGCAGAAAATGCAAACATTAATTGAATAAATTATTAGTTATGAATTATTCACCTGTCTGTATTCTCCTCCTCACATCAAGTGAAATAACAGACTAAGCAAACATTTCAGATGTCTGAATTCAATAAATGCTTCAGTATCCAACTTTTTGCACTGAACCTTATCTTTCTTATCTCAGATAGGATTTTAGATTCTTATTTGGACCCATCCTGAATGGGTTCAATGGCAGATAATGATATCCACTTTCAGTGCTCATCTCTTACTCAGAAACATGCCACTCCCAAAATACACACAACAAAAAAACCCTCAAAACCCTTATGTTACATTTCGCTGTGAAATAAACCAGTTTTGCTGCACAGATTATAAAATTATGTCTTTGCCATAAGTATATTCAGTGACAGAAAACCATTATTACAACAGATAGATAACACCATATGGAAGAGGCTTGGCTGCAAAGTACAATTACTGAACACAAAATTTGTTCTATTTTACCTCACATCAAGAGAACCGCTACATATACCATCCAAAGGGCTCTGGAAAAAATGATTTGTATTTTTTTAATATATCTATCTTGAACTATTTATGTCTGGTTTGCTGTAATTATGATAATGGTGAAATATGGAAGAAAATATAAATACAAAAAAATACAAAAGCTTATGTAATATCACCCTGCATACTCTATAAAAAGAAGTAAATTTGATATTTACCTTAATAACACACAAACTTACAAAGATGGATGTCATTAATTATCATCTTAAACTAGCATGACCAGCTGATTTGTTTATGTGCCATTATACTTTGAAGTACCATCTCTCACTTTCAGATCCTGAAAGTCTTTAATGTAATTCAGTATCACCAGAAAATTTACTTCCGGCCCACACAGATTTTGATAATCAGCATTTTTCACTACTCTCTTCCTGATTCCCATCCTTCTAGTCAGTGGCTCTTGTGTTTGTGTATTAGATTTGTATAATGTTTTGGACAATAGTGATGCCATGACTGCTCCTACTGTTATTTTAACAAACCTTCCTCAAACAAAACATTTCAAAGACAAGACATTTTGACGCCAATGATACATTTTAGAATTTTGAGACACACATCCAGTTTCCTTATTTTTTTTTAATTTAAAACACACACTCTGTACAGAATGCAGAAGATTTTTAATCTGCATGATAAAGTAAAACACAGTTTGATTACCATTATCCTTTGAAAGGAAGAATTTAAAAATTTAAAGCTGCAATTTTTTTCTTAACCGCTTTAAACATACTGGTGTACTTTGGAGTTTTTACATGTAAATTATGCAATCTGACAAAGTCTGATTTTTCTCTTTGAGGATGTTAACAGAATGACAGAGGCCTGTGGCAGTTAAGTTTTTATATGTCCTTGAGTTACATAGTAGACTTAGGTAGTTAAAACTGTTCTGTTGGGTTTTTTTGGTTGAAAATGCAAGACAAGTGAATGATGAGCAAGCTAGACAAATATAGGCACATCAGAACCCACTATGTTGAAGTCATCACTATCTGCCCCTACTTTAATTCATAGGTAAAGAGGTTCTTTATTTTCTGTGAGATTAGCAACAGAAAAAGTGACACACCAGCCCACGTACTGAAGTCACAACATTTGGAATCTGTATGTAAGGAAAATGTAGTGATGGAGTACCCATTTTAATTATCTATGCTCTGGGCTGCAAGAGAAAACAATAGTAAATTGTTTTAGTTCAAAGAAGTGATTAACAGAAGTCCAGCAAAGTAACATATAGGTACAGCCTTTTGCTTTTACAGTGAAGCAGATTATGATCAAGAACGGTGGCTCTGATTTTTCTCCAAGGAGGAAGATTGTAGGTTCTAGCAAACACGTGAACCCCTGAGACTGAGGAAGAGCCACCAGCTTCAAGAAAACAGTGAAGCAACTCCACACTCTTGAATAGTATAATGGGACTATCACTGAATGCTTGTGATTCGGTATTCCTAGACCTGAAAGTTTCTGTAATGGTGAGTCATTTTACAGCATGGGAAGTTTCCAATATACTCTAACACCGCAAATCCTTTAAAGAGGAAGTTGGGAATATGAATAACAATGTATGCGCAACAAGTCATTCAACATTACTACTATTTTATTACATACAACATTACTACTATTTTATTACATACCATCAGAATAGTAACTGTTAAGAGGGGGTTCGATTAGGGGGTTGGAACATCTTTCTTATGAGGAAAGGCTGAGGGACTCGGGTCTTTTTAGTCTGCAGAAGAGAAGACTCAGAAGGGATCTCATCAATGCTTATAAATACTTAAAGGGAGGGTGCCGGGAGGATGGCACCAGTCTTTTTGCAGAGGTGCCCAGTGATAGGACAAAAGGTAACGGGCACAAACTTGACCATAGGAAGTTCCATCTAAACATGAGGGGCAACTCCTTTACTTTGAGGGTGGCAGAGCACTGGAACAGGCTGCCCAGAGAGATGGTGGAGTCTCCGACTCTGGAGACATTCAAAACCCCCCTGGATGCCATTCTGTGCAACCTGTTCTAGGGGAACCTGCTCTGGAAGGGGGGTTGGACTAGATGATCTCCAGAGGTCTCTTCCAACACCTGTGATTCTGTGATTCTGTAAGAGTCCAACTACTTCTATGCAAACTCACAAGACTGAGAAAATTATACTAAAACAAACTTTCAGCTTTAAATTCAGCTACGGTAAATAAAATGGAAAATAGATCTCAGAATTTAAATATACATACAAACATACACAGACATAAACATACTTCTGCATTGCAAATATTTGCTTTTTAAAACAGATCTTAAAAAAAAGGTCAGGATTTCCCCAAATTTCAGTTAACACTGTATAAATACTAGTTTTAATTCCTCTGTTTAGGACGTAAATTTTAGAAGAGATTCAAAACAAACAAAACTGAAAACTGGATTACAGTTGTGGAACAGATAAATGATTATTCTGTCAGGAGAAAAAAAAAAAGACACAAAAACCAACCAAACCAAAAAAAGCACAACAAGAAAACTGAAGGCTGAGTTTTTGGGTGTTTCTCTAGCTGTACCAGAAAAGAAATGGCCAACTTTCAATTGAAGAGAAATTTTATTTCTTTTCTTCTTCAAAACTCCTGCTAATGAATGGCATTGTGATACATTTCCTCATGAGCTGTGTCGCTCATGCTTTCACTGAAACTATCAGGCATGGGAAACTTTTCATTCAAACTGTAAATTGCTCCCCTTCTCCCTCTTAGCTTCTCTTTTCGAAAATGACGGAGAATATCTCTATTACCTTATTACTCTCCTTTTAAAAGAAATACTTAATTAGTAATGTTAAGGAGAGAGTACCCAGCATAAAAACATTTGTGATACAAAACTATGAAATCAGTTAAAACTAGAAACTACACTAGTTAAGAGAATTAATATATGTAGCCCCAAATAGATAAAATAAACTATCAATTACAATATGAAATTCTTCATGGGTAAAATAGAGGTGATCATATCTAGAATAAAAACTGCTAGGAAGAAGTAATAGCAGTACCACTATTAAAGGTAGTATTTAAAGATGTAAAAGCTTCTTGAACCAAAGCTTAAGTTTACCATACATTTTTTATGATGTTTTACCATATGCATCCTGAAGTTTGAAAGAAAACACGTGAAAAGAATTGTCCTTTCCAGAGTAAAAATCTGATAGCTTAATATACAAACAGATTAGCAATCACTGCTCATTTTAGAGGTACAAAAAAAGAACTATGCAGAAGGTTGGTCTTGGGAAGTTGGGCTTTACTGCATCTGAAATTATACCCTAAGAAATGGGAAAAATAGATTGAAGAACATACACACAAAGACATGCAACTTTCCTTGTTCAAACAGATTTACATTTATGGTAACATTAAAGAAAATCTAAAATTGATTTGACTTAATCTCCTTTCAAGATTTCTATCCAAAACCAAGTATTTTACCATTAATAACAACTATTCATTTGAGAATTGTATCTTGACCAGAACTGTACCAACTTTAGAAAATATGTTAATATTGATCCTAGTAATTGCTCTCTGAAAAATCTTAACATATGTGTCAAGAACAGTGCAGAAAATCCTTAGACATAACTTTAAAAAAGACAGTGATAGTCATGTCAGTGAAAAAAGAAATCAAAATGAGTGTGCAAATAAATTTTTTTGTCAAACTAAGAAAAAAACTGCTAAAAAACCTATACCTAACTATACAATACTAATCTACAATGAGAGCCGTCCTAGTAACTGTAATGGAGCTAGTCTTTCAAAAGTATCTGTAGTAATTAAAGGATTTTAAACAGTAAATAAACTTTATATGAAAGAGAAACTCCTTACAGGTATAAGATAGCAAGTAAGGCATATATTTAGCTCATCAGTAAACTGTTAATGAGAAGACCGAGATCAAGGTACATTGCATGGGTAAAGACTATGGTCACCATGACTCCTTCTAAACCAATTCCCAACATGCAGAGAAGTGAAGACAAAGCATATTTAGCAGCCACAAGAGGGGGGAGAGGTTCGTCTCACCTAACTTTAGAATATCTACATCCAAATTCAGCACCAACAGGCAATGAAACGTTTATAGACAGGGGAGGGGTAAGATAGCTGTACATGATTCAGTTCACCCTAACAAAGACTTCTACTATCAGAGGAACCAGTGTTAAAAAAGACTACCCTTTCCACAGACTATAAGGAGAGTTTTTATAACTAGATAATTTGCAGATGCCTAGATAGCCATCTTTGCATCTCAGTTGTTATAAAAATTTTACAGTGAGTGAAAAAATTGTGATCAGCTCCACTGATGACAGAAGCTTCAGAACCGTAAGTTAAGATAAGCCCTAAGGTGACACAGACAATTCAAAACTAACTTCTGAAAGGGAAAATAAAAAGTAGGGAGCTGTGAAATTGTCCAGAAGATAAGTATGTTTTCTACTGAAGTTCAGAAAGAGTGGTTACAAAGTGCAAATCCCTACATACAGTGAAGAATCCTGAGATACTTATAGCAACACAGGACCCTCAAAAATGGTCACATTCTGCCTTCTTAATGCACAGTAGCAGTAAAAAAAAAAAA
>VYXH01009693.1:51619-66907 GCA_013397275.1 Burhinus bistriatus | reverse complement strand
GGTTGTTTGGGGTTTTTTTTTGCTAAGGGGGGAGAGTAAATTACTTTAAAAATTTATGAAATGAATCAAATAAAACATTAATTCAGAGTCTAAATCTACCAAAATTTTTCAGTTAAATTTTCTTCATAACATATGAAATCCCCTGTGTAAACATGGAATTTTCCATTTAGGACTTCCATTGTTGCTTTGCCCAGTTTGCTTTAGTTTATTTCTGTGCTCTGTTTTTACCTTAATCTATTTTTACTAGTTCAGTGTCACTTTATAAACAGGAATAAATAAAATCACAGCTATATTTTTCCTAGTTCTGAAGATTTATCCTGTATGATATAATTGCAAATTTCTGTCCTTACGTTATTGTTACTTTTATTTGACCGTCTTTGTGTTGACTTGTTTAAATGTCCTGTAATTAAACTGTGTTTTCTCTGTTTTTAACTGGGTTGAGTTCTTGTTGGTATATGAGATATGTCTCTCCCAATTATTGCTTTCTAATATTTTAAGGGAATATTTTGAATTAAAAATGAAGTTATTACATATCTTAGAAGATTCTATTTATATTTTTTTATCTTAGAAGTATTCTATTCATATGGATGAAATTTACATTCACTGCTGCTGAGGAAGTCTTACCAGATTAAAAGGCAACTTACTTAGCACGAACTTCATTTTTTTTATTGATTCTGGTATAACAGTAGAATAATATATATAGTTACCTTTCAAATTATTTCTTGATTTCTCTTGCAGCTTGAAAAAGTTTAACACCCACATCATTAACTAATTTAAAATTGTGTACGTACTTTTATTGTAGTGACTTTTTTCCAGCTGAGTACCTTTGGATGGATAAATAAATAAATAATGGAATATGGGTTTCTAAATCAGCAGTGAGTTCTTGATTTTGTTTTATTGTACTAGATACAACATACAGAATATTTAATGAACTTAACTTCTTTAAAACAAACAAACAAACAAACAAACCCGACACTTTGAAAAAATAAATTTACCAGTTCCATGTCTCACTAAAATACTAACTTAAAATATAAGTTTTCCTCAGAGAAATTCATACTGCTTAACAATCAGCTGCATTCAGGCAAACAAAATGAAAATAAATATTTAAAAACAGATACTGGTCTACAGACCTTTGACACATCAGAAACAAGTTTAATGGAAAGAACTATGAAGTTATGGTTTTTGAGACACACTATTCTTGGGAGGACTGAACGTTTGGAGAAGAAATGTAGAAGACTGTCAAGTACCTGACGATTATAAATTATAATATTTTTAATGTTCATGTAAGTTACATAGTATTGGCTGTTTGTCACAGAAAGGAAAGATTGGCTGTGGAAAGTTAAGGACTTGTTCAATCTTACACAGCAGGACTGTAGCAGAGCTAGAAAATAAAACTACATTAGACACATTAATAATGGTTAATCTTGTGGATGCAACATGTTGGGAAGTTAATATTTTCTTATTTCTTATTGTCTCTGTGTATATTAGAGAGAAAAGAAGTAGAAAGGATCTAACTGGTTGAAATGATCTTAAGTTTGAAGGGACTGCAGGGCTATGCTCATCTAGATTATGAAGGCGTTTATAGCATAATATTTGGTAACTTAATTGTTATTTTACATTCATAGATTTTACAGTCTGAAGGAGGAAGAATTTATGCAAGTTTGTGCAAGAAACTGTTGGATTTTTTTTTCCCCTCTGGCAAATAAATTGCGACAGAAAAAGTGACAGAATTATTCATATTGATAGAATTTGGCAATTTCAGCAAATAGGGGGTATAATCTCTGGAAATATCTTTCTAAAATTAATATCCTAGTGATCAAATATTCAGTTCAGCTAGGTTCTCACGTGTGTGTGTGTGTAGTTTTTTTCTTTCCTTTCTGGTTTAACTTCTCTGAAGTGCTTTTTTCCTCAGAATTCAAGTAAGGAATATCATTGCTTAGTGTCTCTGAAACTTTATCTCCAATCACCATTGAAATGAAACTATCTCTAAAATAATGGAACACGAGCATGAAAATACAGAATCATTAAATTACAGTAAATCAAAGGGCTGTGTTTTGGTAGCTTCTGTCATTACTAATATCAGAAGATGTCATTACTAATATCATAAGTCATCTAATGTTGTTATCATGATCTTACACATTTTATTAAAAACATCTCTGGAGCTTGAGTAATATTCTTTATATTTTGCAAACAACTTCATCAGCCTTCAGCAAGTGACTTTGGAGAAATTGTCCAGATCTGTAGGAGCTCTTTGACTCCCACAGACATCCTGGTGGCTGGAGGAGTCCTATATGGAGATTGGTTTAAATCAACTAAAATACATAACCAACTCTTTCCTCACTCTTAGCTGCCTTCCTTTCCAAAGCTTAGACCTGAACAATACAAATGTGGCTGTTGACAACTCAATCAACAGTTTACACCCTGAGAAACTACTAGAGTTACTGATTAATAAAGCAAAAGAATGAACCTGAAGATATGTGTTTTAAGGCACTGTCTGAAAAAGAGGAAGGGGAGACAAAATATCCTGAAAAAGAAGAAAGGCATAAATGGGAAAAGAAAAAAATATTTGTTTAGAATTAAGAAGGAAAGGATGTGTCTGAAAGAAATAAACCAGTTTTCTAGATAAAAAATGAAATCAGACTTTTTCACATTAAATATTTAAAATTAAAACCTCATATTAAGATTGAATTACCAAATATAATTTTGATGGGTTTCTTAAATTATTTGCCACAACTCTTCATACTCTTCAATAGATGAATGGATTTGGTAGCTGTCCAGCTGCTTACTAGGTGTGCTGCAGACACATTTGTGAAATGTAAATAATAAGTTAAAATCATTTCACCTCTCCCCCTCTCCTGATGCCATCTTAACAACCTGGAACAAGTCATGTATCATCACTGAACCCTCATTTAATCTGAAATAGAATTAGATTCAGAACCCGTGTGGCCTTTTTTTAGGACCTGAGGCAAACAAATCTTTCAGCTTTGTGCCGGTGCACATGCCGATATCTTCATCTAGCTTTAAAGAGGCTGCTTTAGTGACAGGTAGCACAGTAGCCCCTTTTCTTGAAGCACTTGGGCATCTGAGGTAAATCAAATGTCTTATGCTTGTAACTTTCTTCAAGAGTTACCACCTCTTATAGGATGTGAACATTCAGGACATTTCATATCGCTGTGCTTCAGAAAAACCTATTAGTATTGCAAAGATATTTTGCAGGGTAACCTGTGATATGTCATCAGTTCATCATCACAGCAGACTGTAGATTTCAGAAATATAAAGAGATTTTTAAAAAATATTCAATAAATTCACACACAAAAGATTTGTGAGGGGTCATTGGATACAGAAATGTACATATTCTACTGATTTTCTATGATTTTCACCAGACCTAGCTTCCTTTTCTCTTTTTCCTCACAATTTCTCTTTTGTGGGTTGGAGTAAATGCAAGAGTGAGTAAGGCTGTGTAAATGTCCTTACACTGGCAATTTTTTATTGCTTTTTCACAGGACCATAGAATGATTGAGGTTGAAAAGGACCTCTGGAGGTCATACTGTCCAACCACCCTGCTCAAGCAAGGTCAGCCAGAGCGGATGACTTCTGAGTATCTCCAAGGATGGAGATTTCACAATCACAATATTATTAACAGTAATTATTATTATTAATGACTTTCATTCATCTATCATTTTCTGTTTATATTTAGTAAGTGTAGTCAGTAAAGATGGTTGAATTGACAACTGTCTAAGGAATATACCACTTTCAGGAGAAACAGAGGCCAGGATATAGAAGTGTAGAGTTTAACTCATTCTCCCTCCAACTCCTCAAAACTGAAGAAGTTCTATTACCACTTCCAATATTGTCTACTAAAAATAAATGTGTGTTTGTACCTATTGACCACAGACAACTATTCTGTAGAAATGAAATTATAATATTTAATCTGATTGCATATTAAAATTTCAGCTGTGATGATCTAAACACATAAAACAAATTTTGTATTTTTTTTAGATCATGTAGTAGAGCACAGAAAGAAAAAAGGGAACAAAACAGAAAAAAAATCCCTTCAGTTTTCTTCCAAAGATCCACCTGACAGCACACCCTGTTCAGGCTATGTCATTTAGTGCAATTTCATAAATGTTATTTCATTCACAAAAAGGAATATGCAAGCAAAAATTTAAATTGTAAGACTTTTCTTTAGATTTTAGATAGATGATATCTCTGACAGCAAGTACTCTGCAAACCAACCTCTGATCTTAAGAAATCTGTTGTCTTTTTGTGCATACTATTTTGCACAGTAAGGGAAGTATTTCCACTTATATATGTCTTGAAGATAATACCACCTGGAAAGTCAAAGTTTGATAATCCTCTTTCAGAAAACTCAACCTCAGCAGAATACAAGAAGCCTGTTTGTCAGAATGGTGTCTATGCAACAGTACTTTAGAGACTCAACCAAGGAAGTACAAGTGGTCATCTGTAAAATTCATCAGTATTCTAAAAAAGCTTACCTTAAATATTTTTTTAAAACTTACTTCTAATAAATTTATTTCTTAGTAAACAAACCAAGTTTCCTTGGGGGAAAAAAAAAAACAAAACAAAACAAAACAAAACAAAAAAAACCAAACCCAAAACCAATGATGTGCGTAAGTTCTTTATACTTTTATAGTTTTCCTAAGAACAGTCTAGACTAGGCTTGTAGAGATATATGCAGACTGCAGTCTTCTACCTGGAAAGACATACCTTGAAATTACCATTTCATTTCATGGTGTATATATCTTCTTGTGACAAAATATGAAAAGCAGAAAATGAACCTATTTATCTTGGCAGACAGTAGCTCTGAATGATGGATTTAATGAGAACTAAACAGATGAAATTAAACTTGAGTACAGCAGACATAACTATAATAATTCAAATATATCGAGCTCTGCCCCAGCACCCACTCTCTGTTCCCTCTAGAGAGTCATACAGTATTTTTCTTACAGTATTACTGCACGCTAGTAAGATCACAGTTTTGAGACACTCGTTTAAAAGGCTTTTGAAACCTCATTTTAACAATGCCCTCAAGAGAAACTTAGTGTTTTTTTAAAAACAGTACTATCCAGAAAACTCTTGGCTGTATATACAGCATTTTCATCATGTCATGACAGGCCACCCTGAGCTGTCAATAGTGTCTGCTACATAAAAAATTGCATCACTTCTAAGACATGCTTCACTTTACACTTAAATTCTCTTAAAAGTATGGTGTATCATGTACTTTACTCTTACCTGTCTGTTTTTAATAGGTGTCTTGCTATAGAATTCTGTATTTTTCACATTTCTAGTGAAAAGTGATGAGGCTTAGCTGAACTGTAGATATTCTTCCATTTTCACACATAGCTCTAGCAACTTCAATATTTTTCCATCTTAATTATTATTATTATTATTACTGCTGCTACTACTACTATCTATTTCTATTTCTATTTCTATTTCTATTTCTATTTCTATTTCTATTTCTATTTCTATTTCTATTTCTATTTCTATTTCTATTTCTATTTCTATTTCTATTTCTATTTCTATTTCTATTTCTATTTCTATTTCTATTTCTATTTCTATTTCTTTCTACTTCTATTTACTAGAGGGGTTTTGTGCTCTCACAGCTCCCAGAATCTGGCCATGGACTATGAATTCTTTGCATTCAGTGCTTTCATTGCACAAACAAATAAACACTTCTGCCCCAAAATGTTTAAATCCTGAATTGGCTAAAAGACTTTTGAATATCTGAAAATGAGCCTGCTGCTATCTCTTAGGCATAAAAGGATACCTTCACAATATTAAAGCAAACTGACATACAGATTATCTGTCAGCTGTCTTGAGTAGGAGACTTTATGGAAAAATCTTTCAGGATAGTCAAACTTTGGTTACCCTAATAATATCCAGATTGCCAAGTGATTGTAATTTTACAAACTGCTTTTTTGTTTTAAATCTCGAAACCTCCTCATTGACTTGACTGACAACTAATACATTTCACACTCCTCAGTGACTGCCATCAGGTGTTAATTTTCAGCTATGTTTGGCCTACAGTAGGTTTGAACCATTGACCCATTAATGAAAGTGCCTGCATCCCATTGCCAGTCTTTTAAGCTCTCCAGTCCTCTGGCACTACTTACCTCTGAAAAGCAAATACAAAGTTATTAAAATGTAGCCGGTATCACACAAGAACATTCCTCTTAGTCGTTTTTAAATGTTTGTCTGCAGAAATAATTACATAGTAGCTATTAAATATTATGTGAAGAAGTGTTTCTTTATATGGATAAAAGTGGATAATGTTTTGCTTATTTATCTCTGTATTTTAACAGGCAGAAGAATGACTTTTTCCAGTTTATAGAACATCAGTACTATGTGTTTGAAGGGTACATAGTAAAAAGTTCTATCTACCCAAGTAGCTTACAAGAAATGATTGGTTCAAGTAGTTGTTTCATTCAATTTTATACTTTCTTACTTCTAGTCCTGCCATCCTGGTGAGGATTTCAGTTTCTGTCCTGCCACTGAGCAAACTGAAAGGGACTGGATTAGTCAGGGAACTATGCTGTTTGGAGTACCTGTAGGTGGACTAATGCAGCAACAGGTTACAAGGTGTTCTGTATCTGAAACATTTAGGGTTAGCTCAAAGAGGATGAATACTGGGAATAACCAAGAGAAGGAGGCCATCTCTGAACTTGAGGGTTTCATGCCTTGACTGGATGAAGTTCTGAGCAGCCTCATCTGACCCCATAACTGAGCTTGCGCTGGGCAGGGGCTGGGGCTCGAGGCCTCCCCAGTTCCCAATAGCCTTAATTATCCTATAAACCTCTGAGAATGAACTTACTGGTAATGTATGAAAACTGCATTTTATTTGATATATTGGGAACATGTCAGAAAATTAAAAATTATTAAGGTGGGAAACTAATTAGAGCAGAAACTCCAGCATAGCATTAGAAAAGTACAGAAGTTTGCAAATGTGAAGGTGGAATGTGAGAGCAAAATGATAGTTCAGAATTCAAAAGACTAAAAAGTGAAGGTATATCATCCTAAAACTGTAAATTACATGAAATTTATTTTTTGTAAAAGTAAAAAAAAAAAAATCAACAAAGTTTCAATCTTTTTAAACCTGTTTCATTTCATAAAGCAATGCAGAACTTAAAAGTGCAGAAAGTTTGTTGATCACAGAATCATCAAAACATGAAATACTGTTGTGGAGTAACCCCACTGTGTAGCTAGACCCCACATAGCCACTCATTCTCTCACAGTGGGAAGTGGAAGACAATCAAAAGGGTAAAAGTGAGAAAACTCGTGGGCTGGGGTAAAGACAGTTTAATAGGTAAAGCAAAAACTAGATATAAAAGCAAATAAAAATAAAGAATTCATTCACTCCTTCCCATTGGCAGACAAATACTTAGCCGTTTCCAAGAAAGCAGGGCTTCATGATGTGTAACTTTCACTTGGGAAGACAAATACCGTAATTCCAAATGTTTCCCTCCTCTGCTTCTTTTCCCCAGCTCTTATTGTTGTGCATGACATCATATGGTATGGATTATCCTTTTGGTCAGTTGTGGTCAGCTGTCTCAGATGTGTCACCTCCCAGTGTCCAGCAGGGCAGAGTGGGAAACAGAGAATGTCTTGATGGTGTAAAAGCACTGTTCAATAACAATTAAAATATCAGTATGATATCAACACTGGTTTGGTCACAAATCCAAAACACAGCACCATACGAGTGGCTATGAAGAAAATTAACTCCATCTCAGTCAAAACCAGTACATATACATATACATAGAAGGGAAGGGACCTCTAGAGGTCTAGAGACACTTAAAGTAGTGTCCTGGTTTGAGGCAGAACANGTATTCCAGGTGTGGCCTGACAAGCTGTCCTGGTTTGAGGCAGAACAAAACCAATTTTCTTTTCAGAAATTCTACTTTTCAGTCAAGTCTTTACTAACTGACTGCACTCTCTGAAATTAATGGTATATTTTTCAGACAATGTCTGCTCCTAGCAGTGATAAGGTCTGATGTTTATAGTTAATATTAAAGAATGATACACAGAGAGGCTCTTGCTTATTTTTATTCCTACAGCAACCGAGGTGAGCTAACTCTTTTTTGTGCATGTTGGAGGGTCAGAAGCGGAAGATTGTTAAGGGGTCTCCCCTGCGGGGAGTGGACAGGACGGGTGACCCAAAACTGACAGAGCATTCCATACTATCTGCATCATGCTCAGTATAAACTTGAGGGATCAAAGGGATCAGCCCTCTCTTCTTCGATGGCCAGCGTCAGAAGAGGACTCTGTCTGTTCTTCTGCCTTTGATCTCTATGCCTGTGTTCCTGAATCCAGTTCCTGAATCCAGTTCCTGTCTGCCGCTGAGTTCAGTTCCAGTGCTTGCCAGTGATTGTCATCCTGGGAGTCAATATTAGTTTTGTAGATATTTGTATATATTTCATTATTTTATCATCATCGTCATGATCATCACCATCAATCTTTCTTTTTATTGTTAATATTTCATTAAAGCTAGTTTCGGGGGTTTTTTCAACCCAGAAGTCTCTCTCCCTTATTCTGCCTCTTCCTCTTCTGGGAAGGGAGAGGGTTTAATTGAAAATATCTGTCATTCGTTTAGTGGGCAGCCCAACCTAAACCTTGACGAGCAGGTACAGCAAATGCAGTTCTTCAAGGCCCCTCCAGTAAGTTTTTAAATATCTCCGAGCATGATATTAGAGGAAATATTTAACCATACTTAAGGCGAAAAAGGTTTTCCTTGCATCAAGACAGCGTAACTTTTGTTCAAACTGTGTTCCTTCCTTCTCATCCTTCCATCATGTGCTATTTGACCTTCAGGTATCTCAAGACATCAATAAGACCAAAGGGACCAAAAGGGACCAAAACTGTTCCTTCCCAGACTGAAGAGACATGTCTCCCACAGCCTTTCATCAGATGTCCTGTTCTTCAGCCTCCAGCCACCTTGTGGTTTCCCTAGGACTTGCTGTAGTATATTGGTGTCTGTCCTGTACATGGGAACCTCAGGCTGGAGACAGCACTCAGGTGCATCTCACAGATACTGGATAGTGGGGCAGGGTCCTTCCCCAGACCTGCTGGCTAGACCTTGTTTGTGCAGCCTAGGTTGTGGTGGCTTCTTTGCTGCCCAGGGCAACTGCTACCTCATGGCCAAACTGGTGTTCCCCAGGGTCCTGAGATGTTTTAACAGAGCTGCTCATAATCTGTTGGCCCTAGCCTGTTCTGCTGCAGGGCTTTGTCCATCCCAGGGTCCAGGTTTTCTGTTCATTTTTGATGAGGTTCATGAAGTTCCTGTCTGACCACTTCTCCAGCCTCTCCTATCTTTCTGAAGAGCTGAATGCATGAATAGCCCAGTACATTGACAGCTCCCTGCAGTATGCCACCATGAACTTGTTGAGAGTGCACTCTGTCCCATCATTCATATAGCTGATGAAGACATTAAAGAGTATTTGCTCTAGAATCAAACCCTGAGATAAAACACTGCTAATTGGCCTCCATTTGGGTTCATTACAACTATTTTGGCCTAGCTGTTTAGTCAATTTTCCAACCACTCTTATTCCTCCTTCTAGTAGGTATTTCACCAATTTGACTATAAGGATATTATGGGAGACTGTGACAAACATCTTGCCAAATTTAAGCTATAAAATACCTAATGATCTCCCCTTATCCATGGATCAACAGGCAGACCGGCACATTGTTCCCTAATTTAAGCTTAATGAAACATGAAGGTAGATACATGTAATCTACACCTCTCTCTTACTTGACAAGTGAAATTAAATGAAGAAAAGCCTTTATTTTATTAATTACTTCAGTGAAACTTACCTATCATATTTCCAAATTGTCTGATGTTGCTCCTACTAAGGGAAATCCCTTTGGTTCATCTCTGGAGTCCTCAGCACAGGAAAGACATGAATCTGTTGGTGCAGGTCCAGAGGAGGGCCACAAAACTGATCAGAGGGCTGAAATACCTCTCCTATACGGAAAGGCTGAGAGAGCTGGAGTTGCTCATCCTGGAGAAAAGACGACTCCGGGACACCCTGTTGTGGCCTTCCAGTACTTAAAGGGGGTTTATAACAAAGATGGGGACAAGCATTTCAGCATGGCCTGTTGCGATAGGACAAGGGGTAATGGCTTTAAACTGAAAAATGATAGGTTTAGACTAGATATAAGGAAGAATTTTTTTACAATGAAGGTGGTGAAACACTGCAATAGTTTGCCCAGAGAGGATGGGACTCTGGGCAACCTGATTTAGTTGAAGATGTCCCTGCTTATTGCAGGGACTTTGGACTGGATGACCTTTAAAGGTCCCTTCCAGGCCAAACTATTCTATGATTCTGCGATTCTATGACTCTATGATTCTATGGTTTAATTTGGTGAGAAAAGTTAAAAAGCATGCCAATCGCAGAAAGATTAGAATAAACTTTAAGCGAGCAGCCAAGCTTTCAGGATAGTTGGTAATACTTCTTACTAAAGGAAAAAAAAGATTTATTTTTTTTTTCTACCTCCCTTTGGCCGATTGTATGTATTATTGGTGATAATATATACTATTCTTGAATCTTCTTGCCTTGATGCTGTTTATGGTCAAAATCAGCTAATCTCAAATATATGTCATAAGTAATTTCCTTTCCCTTTAATTGGTTTATGTCTCAGAATATGGCCTGTGTCCTCTGTTTATTCCACTTTAGCTGCTGGGTGTAATTTAGCGACTTTATTTTAATGTCCAAGGCTGTCCATGAGTTTACAGCAATCTTAATTTCTCTCTTTTCAACTTCATGTAAAAGCCATTTTCTTCAGGGATGTGGAAACTATTAGTCATCAGGATGATATATGCAGGACTGAACAGCAAAGTTTTATTTCATGTTTTTCCTGAACTGTGAAATGCCTGAAAAAGAGGGGCTATATTTAGTCTGACCATCTGCATCGTGTTGCTTGTGCAGAAACCTGAATGGGCTAAGAGGTGTTAAGAATGAAGATGAAAATAAGGATGCAAAGAAGAGTTACCTCTCTAATAATAGGATAAGAAATCATAAAATATGAAAAAAAACTTTAGCATTTCAGCTCAAAAATATTGTAATTTCTTCCTAGCAAATTAGCACTTTTTTTGCGAAAGACTGAGATAACATGTGTGTATAAAGCAAACCATCAGCAGATTTATGATTTATCAGTTGATGGTGAACCACAAGGTCATGATGAGATGAGAGTGGTTTTTAAAAGCTATCCAAAATCTTGGGCTAAACTGTGCAACACAAAGCTTGAAAAACAACAAAAGCACCTGAAGGAGAAGGTGGACCCTTTTTTTAACAAAATGTCAACCTCCTGGGCCAGTGGTTAACAGTGTAAATTTTGCTATCTCTTTAACTTTCTGATTTGTAGGCTGTGAACTGCTGCTGAGACACCTCCAAGACAAGCACTAAGGGAATATTCTTCTCACAGCTGGAAAGGCTAAAAAAGAGTTATGGGAACATTTGAGTTGTACAAGTCTGTCGTTTTGCAGCATGAGGAAGGCTATTATAACAGTGATTTCCTATGCAGGTTCAATGCGCTGCTAAACGCCAAAAAGAAATGCATATTATTAAAATATGTGCCACCATTTTATAATTGTTGTTTTCTTTAAAAAATAATTTCCAGCTTTTCTCCAGTGGCCTTGCCAACAGATTTAAGTTCAAACAGAAAGGTTGGTACCTCAAATCCAAAAATACTTATTCCCTTCCCCTGTTCACAGTCATTTTGGATCAGCATAATCAGCATATAGAGCCCAGAGAAAGAGCTATGAAATGACAGAGAAGTTATCAGACTACCGAGGAGTGAAATATTTCTTATTTTTAATGAGGTGTCATTTTCCCAAAGCATGGTGTGCCTCCTCAAATAAAAAAAAAAAAATACAGATACATTCCAACGTATGCATACAGGAAAACAAGGAAAACCTGGTGACCAAAAAAAGCCCTAAAGCTGATATTCCTGGAGTTCCTAATTTCCATTAAAATTATTGAGAGGTAAATTTCATGTCAGAGTTGCACATTAAACTTCAATATTGGGATAGCGTTTGTCCTGAGCCGATCTTGGGAAGATTTCGTTACGATCCTAGGTACGAGATTAAGACATTGGATTGAGTCAAATGTTGCACAACCTTTCAACTTTATTCTCAATGAGTGCGAGGGGGGAAAAAACTATATAAAGAGACAACTGAGAGAGCAGGGAAGAGCAAAAGAGAGAGAGAGAAAAGAGAGAGCGACAGAGAAAGAGTTGGAGATATAGAGAGATAGAGAGGTAGAGGGTTCAAGTTGGGGAAGAATCTAGTTACCACCACTCCAAGTCCAGCTTTTAGCTCCGTCTGTGGTTTCCAAGCGCTGCAGGCTTCGTTGAAAATAGATTCCAGGAGATAGGTTTCAGGAGATACACATGGAGGAGAGGAAGAAGGAAGCCCCCTCTCACTGGAGCGCGCACTCCTTTTTTATGGGGGTCTCATACTCATGCGCAGATCACGATTGTGTACGTGCAGTTCGTGCTATACGTGTTGCCTCCTCAGGAAGCCTCCTTCTGCTTTTCCCATGCTCCAGTCCTTGCGCAAGCCCATGGTGATGTCCATTTGCAGACCGCAAGGATAGTGCTTTCCGGAGCAGGATGCCGATGTTGGGAAATGGCAGTACGATGGCAATGTCGAGACAAACTACATTCAGTAACGGTCCTCTACAGTGGTGTTTTAGCATCACTGCCAAGCTGATGGTGGCAGAGGTTTTTCTCTCATTGAAGTACTGTGAGGTAGATACACATCTAGGATGACAACTTCCAAGCCTCTTTCGAAGAGATGCTCCTTTCCTTCCGCTTTCTTTCAGATCACGTGTATAAAAGATGGTCAGCATAGGCTCTGCCACATTCCCAGGAGCCTAGGTTCAGTTTCTGACAGTGCCACAGTGGAGAATATAATTTTAACTTTTCTGTATTACAGGACTGCCTTTGCATGTTAAGCATACATGTACTTCACAGGATAGTGTTATGATAATAAATTAAAGATGGAGAGTGTGACTATATTGCCTCCCTATTAGGATAATAGAGCAGAAACAAGTTTTCTCTTATTTTCAGCAGGATAAAAAGCCTGCCATACTTAATCATATTTATTATTAATGTAGTAATGTAGACAAATTGTGTAAATAAAAGCCAATACTCACAACAGAGGGATCTCATCCCATCACCAAAACTGTTGCATGATTTTGGGAGGTATGTCAAATTTAGCTTGATTTTTTTGAGCTAAGGAAAACACTTTTAGTCAGCAAAATAGGAAAGGAAAACACTCTCTCTAAAGAAAAAGAAAAAACAGTTTGTAAGATTCACAGCACTTCTGCTGTCTTTTTACTTGGAAATACTCCCAGAACAAGCATTTGTGCTTTTCAATAATTCTGGTCTTTTCTGACCCCAGAAATATGGAGAGAGAGAAAAAAATGTGTTTGTGCATTTAACACTTCAAAAGACAATTTATTATAAATGTACAGTGTTTAAACTAGTGAGGAGGGCAAAGTTTACCTAGCAGTTTCCAGGTTCTGAATTATTTCTTGTTTTATTCTGTGTTTAACTTTACAAAGTGTTTTTGCTTCTGCTATATGGTAGTAATTTCTACAAACCTGAAAGATGCTATTACTTGAATATAATTCCTTGGTCTATTTGTTTTCTGTTTGTGTCATAGGATACTGTTTCATCTAAGTCTAAATTTTCATATTTTTCAATTGAGACAACCACTTTTGTGAAAAATTATTTGTATTTGAGTCTCTTTCAGAAGTATATTATTTTATAAAATTGATCTCTTTTTCATATTTGATAACTCAGATACTAATCAATTAACCATCAGAACAAGATAGTACAGTTTGAGGTATGACAGAATTTTTGCAAGCATACCATCACATGTTTAACCATCCCGAATTTACAGTAAAGTTGTTGTCCTAGATGTGCACTCTAATATCTAAATCAAGGACAGCACATAAAAAACACATGAATCTGAAATGACCCACCCAAACACATTTCCAATGCTTTTGGTTTGAGGTATTTGCTACCTTTGCTCAAAAAATGGGACGTTTAACATCTTCATTACTGACCTGTCCTATGGAACAGAGTGTACCTTCATCAAGTTTGCAGAGGATACCAAAAGGGAAGAGTGGCTGACAAACCAGATGGGTGTGTCATTCAGAGGCAAGTGGACAGACTAGAGAAACAGGTAAATGCTAAGCCCTGCCTCTGGGGAACAGCTCCTGGCACGAGTACAGGTTGGAGGCTGACCGGCTGGAAAGCAGCTCTGTACAGAAGGACATGGGGGCTCTGAGGAACATCAAGTTGACCGTGAGCCAGCAACTTGCTCCTGGGGCAAAGAAGAGCTCCTGTGCTGTGTTAGGAAGAGCATTGCCTGCAGATCAAGGGAGGTGATTCTTCCTCTGCACTCAGCCCCAGCGACACACATCTGAGTGCTGTGTCCAGTGCTGGGCTCCCCAGCACAAGAGACACATGGACATACTAAAAGAAGTCCAGTGAAGGGCCACAAAGATAATTAAGATACTGGAGTATATGTCATATGAGGAGATGCTGAGAGAGCTTGGAGTGTTTAGCCTAGAGAAGAGAAAGCTCAGAGGAATCTCGCCGATGTGTATAACTACCTATTGATGAGAGGCTGAGTGAAGAAAAGTGAAACAGACTCTTCTAAGTGGTGCCCAGTGACAGGTCAAGAAACAATGATCACAAGTTAAAAAACATTGAAATTCCATGTGAACACAATAAAGTACTTTTTTACAGTGAGGATGACTTTATAGTAATGTTAATGTCTTAGATATGTAGTTAAATATTTAAACCAAATTGAGACGATAATAAACCGGCCAGGGGCATCAACCACCTCTCTAGAAAGCCAGTTCCAGTGTTTGCCCACCCTCTCATTAAATTAACGTTTACTGATATCCAGTCTAAACCTCCCCTAGCACTGTTTTGAATCATTCCCACATGTCCTGTCACTGGACACCAGGGAGAAGAGATCAGCACCTCCCTCTCCGCTTCCCCTCTTCAGGAAGCTGCAGAGAGTGATGAGATTGCCTCGCAGACGCCTTTTCTCCAAATTAGTGAAACCTGAAGTCTGGTACTTTGAGTACCTTAAGATCCTTCTTAAATTGTGGGGCCCAGAACTGCACACAGTACTCAAGGTGCGGCTGCACCAACACTAAATATATTAGGATATTCACCTCTTTTGACCAGCTGGTTATACTGTGTTTGATGCACCCCAGGATGCAGTTTGCCCTCTTGGCTGCCAGGGCACAC
>VYXH01009693.1:11065-50141 GCA_013397275.1 Burhinus bistriatus | reverse complement strand
TTTTTTTTTTTTTTTATTCTTATATCTGAAGAAGGTGACAAAATGGAAAAAAAGAGTAAGGCTATCTGAAGCGTTATGTGATTATCCAGTTGGATTAGCCTATTTCTATGCTGTTTCTGCAGAGAACAGTGTTTATAGGTTACACAAAGAGTGAAGACTTGATCTCTTTAATCATTTGATTCTTTCCATAGCAGAAAAAAATCCAGAAACTTCATTTAGTGTATAATGCATTTAGCTACTTCTGCATTTAATGCTTTGAGAATTAAAAACATAGTTATAGAGAAATAGTTGAGCATGACACATACCATGTTCATGTGAGTTTAACTCTAGTATAAGGGTCCTTAGGGAGCTCAGGATATTTGTTTATAAAAATTGGAGCTTGTATCAGGTCTGAAGAGGGTGAAGGTGTTAACTCATTGTGTGTTTTGCTGTCAAAAATAGCTGTGCAGGCCATAAGGGGGAATTATGCCACATTTTCATCTATTTCTTTTCATCTCAACTGAAAACACACAGTGATCACGGGACTGCAGGGACCTTGCTATTCTTGGAAACAACTGAAGAGGCATGCAAGTGTGGCAGATTGCTGTGTATAAAGCTGTTTTTATAGGTTTATTGGTTAGAGGACACAAGATTGGAGGGACAGCTGAATCACTAGTGGTGACGAACATCCTCTACTGTACATAGTAAATTAGTAAGTTCATTTATGAATTCAACATGTCCTAATTATACAGGATTAAATTGAAGATGTTAACAAATGGAAGAATACTGGATGCGTTACATACGTGTCTTCAAAGTTGAATTACCTTCATCTGAGTAACATTTGATGGATTGTGCGCAATCTATACTTAGAGCTCTTAACGTTCAGTACATTCAGTAAATTTTAATGACTATATATTCCAGTAACAAAAAAGAGCACATAAGTACAGCCTAAGTTTTCCTAAACCATTTTCATAGAGAAATATTTTCAGAGAACCCATTTGTTCTTTACTTTGCTTGTGCTTTTTTAACAAGCTGGATTTCCTCCCTCTCCACCCAATTGTTTAAGAACCATATTTCTAGGAGTTTCACACAAAGGAAAAAGAAAAAGGATAGGTTGAGACATTTGTCATGTTTTTTCCTCTTATGTATGTGATGCTATTAAGAAGTGACTTGTGAGCACTTAATCTTTAAGACTAGATTTTGCCTTCACTTATCAAAAATGTTAAAACAGGAAAAGTGGTTAAACAGGAAATTTATCACACACACAGTATCTACTTGCAGAGAAAACCCACTGTAGGTGTAAAACTGTGAGTTCTTTAACTCTCTGCACTTGAACCTGAATGAAAAAAAAGTAATGACTGTAGTTTTTTAGGTCTGAATGTGGACCTTAACCATGGTTTGCATTATATAAGTTTACCTTTATAAAATGCAAAATGTGCTTAAATATGTGAAATAAATTATATGGGGGAAAAATAATAAAAAACCCAAAATTTAAGCTATTATATATGCATTCAGAATATTCCCAGACTGGATTCCTGGAGGTCATGATGGATGAAGTATTTCAGATATTTCATTTTTTAAAATATCTTGATTGTTGAAGAGAAGTTTTCTCAAAACAAACATGGAGCTGTAATCTTCATTTTGTGTAAAATATATGTCTATGTGTGCACTCCTTTTCTATGTATGACATTGATGTCTTAGAAAAACTTCAAGTTAAAAGAAGCTTTGCAGAAGAAGGTTTTCCTCCAGTTTCCTGGAGTCTTGCACTGGTTCACTTTGAACTTCGTTAATTAGACAATTGGATCTGTACAAAACAGGTAGCTAAACTGGTTGTTTAATCCACACAATGGTGTAAAGAAAGGGGGAACACCTACCTAGATCAGGCTAATCTAATAACGATTAGATAAAACCAAAATGTGTAAAGTCCATAGCTGAACACTCTCCCCTGTCTCACTTTGATCTCATGGGTGTTAGCTGCAGGCAGAGACAAAATACATATATGTTACCCCCATTTATTAAAAAGTGAATGACCTAAATGAGCTCTGTTCAGACCTTCAGTGTTTTGTTTGGATGAGTCCTTCTTTGCTGTGCCTTCAGAAACAAACTAGTAGGGAATTAGCAAGAAAGAGCCATCTCCCTTAGTTCTTCCCACCACTTCCAATCCACTGAAATATACTCAAATTCACCCAACTGCATACAGATGTACTAAACTGGCATCAAGTGTATGTTTGTGGCCAGCTCAGCAAAAAATTTTCTTGGTACATATGGATCCCATAAAATATCTGTTAAATTTTCCAAATAACAACATGGAATTTATGCTCCAGATGTCTGAGATGCTGCCTCTTATGCATTCTATTTTTGCCTTGCAAACACTTTCATGAAGTTTTTCTTAGTTTGTACCTCTCTTCACTATTGTGTATGTCTGAAAGAGATGAGCAGGGTTTATCATTAGCGCATGTGCAAAAGTGCCCTTTTGTGGATGGGTTTGAATGCTCATCTGATCTAGCTGGTGGTCACTTCTTCCTCTTGCCAGCACCTCAAGTTTTTTTCTTCTGAAACTTTATTAGGAATACTTAAGACATGTATGTTAATTGAACCAGGAACTTTCATAAATTAGTCTTGCTTATTAAAAGGCTACTTTCTGAAAGTCCGGAACATGAAGCTTCTGCCAATACGTTGAAGCATTTTTTGATGTATCTGCATTACAAATTTTAGAGTTTGACTCATATTTTGCATCTATAAAGATGGTACAGTTCATATCTTTTAATAATGTGAAGAAGCATTATGTGTTGGAGGAAGACCTTGCATATATTTTGTTGTGTAAAAAGTGTTTTAAGCTTACTTACAAGCAGTGAAATGCTTATTAATTAAAATGCTGTTAGTCACAGTGTCTTAAGAAATGAGAACACATTAGAAAACATTGAAAACAATGAATAATTATTTTATTGTACTATAATCTTCCCCACAAGGTCTTTTTGGAAATTTTAACCATGTTCTGCTTTATCAAATTTAAAGACTATTCGTACATGAATAATAATGAACATTGAAATTACAGCACAATATTGATTTGCTGTGACACTAAAAATACAAAGAACCTTCATTTGTTAATTGCTAATGCAGATTTATGTAGTGTTGCTTGCTATTCATACAAATGCTGTGTGAAGATAAATTTAGGTATTAGATGAGTGGAAATGGGCTGGTTCTCTAACAAGTTAGATCCTATGATATTAACAGACACCTCAGACTAAATTGCTCTGGTTTCTTATTTGTCACTGTATCATCTGAAAGAATTGGAAATCAATCATACAACATGCATTTTTCCATTTCGAGAAAAATGTGCCAAAAGTCACTAGTGATATATGAGATGACTGCGATGGGATGAGAAGAGCAACCATTCCTGTGTATTAACTATAGCCTTTGACTCCCTTCAGCAAAAAAAATTACTTTTTTATAATATACCTCTTTTTATATAAACGGAATGTATAGCAGTCATTTGAAGAAATATGAGGAATATCTGAGGTAATGCATTAAAAATGAGCTCTATTTTTATAGAATACTGGATGGAAGACAGAAGTAGAGAGAGTAATTATGGACCATAATTGTAAAATTTCATAGCAAAATGATCTTCTAGTTAAAATATTTGTCACTAATGAAAACACAGTCTAATGCCACACCCATGGCTCTCAGTTCTGCTGCCAAAGTGTGTTTTCATAATTGTGTTTGGGTGTTTATCTGTTTGTAGCTTTATCTGTTTCATATGATACAAGCACTGGATCACGGGGAACAATGGCCGAATCTGGTTAACCTCTAAGCAAAACTCTCTCACATTGTGAAAAAGATCCTTGTGAGACAGGTACATGAGGAAAACATTGAAAACTCACATTTTAGGCTTTACTTCCTAAGACAGACTAAGGGGGAAGAGAAGGAGGGATTATGATACTTTTTGGGTGAGCTCCTACCTACACGTAATTTTTATTTGAAAAGCACAATCTCCTAATTCCTAGTCATAATTTTGCATTCATAAAGTACCTACCAACTGTATTTGACATTATTTTCAGGAGTCATGCTACTTCTCTGGGACTGAGCAAGGAATACTTGTGAAACCAGAGAGAAGTATTAGGAAGGAGGGTGTGAGACAGAAGGAAGCGGAGTGAGGAAAGTCGGATGTAGACTTCCAGGGAAAAAGTGAAGGAGAGGGCAGCAACAGAGTGGGTCCTTCTCTTTGATTCATCTTTCCTTTGTTCTTACAATTGTCTAGAATCTGTGTTTGTCTCACAGCTTATAATCTTTCCTTTTTGTGCATTTTGCAGGCAAAATATGAGCTGAGAGTTACAGAAATCTTTGAGAGAGAAATTATTATTTAATGTTATGCTGATATTTATATTACTGCTCTGTATCTGAAATACACCAAAAAAAGGGAGTGCTTTGTTCTACTTTCTGAAGATATATTAAAAGTATTATATTTCCATGTATCTAGTGCCTAAAATGATTTAAAATAAAGCACAAGATACATGTATAACACTATGAAGCAGCTAATTCTTTGTGTTCCTAACAGAAGCGCTTAGATACCATGTCTTTCATGCCTGATACTGATTCTACATATACTTACAGTTTTAATTGCTGAGTTATAACTGCTGATTTATATTTATGTGACTCTGATACCAGACATGTTTAAACTCATGGGTGGTAATTTCCTTGGAAATCTGTTCAGCTTTTCTGAGGTTCACTTCAGAGTTGTTAGGTCTTAAAAACTAACCTTCCAGCAGTTTTTCTCAAATACTCAAGAAACGCTGGTTCTTAACATGTAAAATGAAAGAGGGAATTAAGTCTTGTCTGGGACATCATTGGGAAGGGGAATACAGAAGACCTGAAAAAAAAAGAAAATGTAGTATTTCAGCTTCTCTCTTTAGGCACCTTGTGTCAGTTCGCATATATCAATTTTCAGGATTATAGGAAAAATGAAGACCCTTGTTAAAAAAAAAAAATACAAATTGAAAATCCAAAGAAGTTACTTGGAAACTTGGAAAGTGACAAATACAGGTACAAACAGGTACAACCTGTACCCTCAGGTTGTACAAGCTCAAATGAGAGCTCACTACAACAGCTCCACGGTAAGCAGAAGAAAATAATAAAAAGATACAAAAAACATGTGAAAAACCACGTAAGAAATCTAACCATTAGATATGCAAACTCTGTATTTAAATGATAGCACCCACAAATTATGTCATCAAAATCCCCTCATTTAATGAGAGCCTTAAATCCAACTGTTTTCAATTTGGAACTAGTAATTGCCAAACTGATTAATTAAAGATTTTTAGAAAGGGACAGTTGAAATCTTCCATGGTAAGAGAATATTTGATAGAGCATTTGAAAGGAGGTGGCTATCTGTAACGTTGCACATTATGTCAATTGCTGAGGAAATTATAGTAGAACTAATAAATCAGAGTAACTCCATGAAACCCCCATCAGTGGTGCAAAACATGCTGAAAGAACTGTTGTGTTTGAAGATCAGATCTATTATTTTGACACTTAAAATCAACATAGGCTAGCCTGCAGGTATATAACTAAAATGTCCAAAGACAGGGTGCATGAAGGAATCATTCAAGAGTGAACTCACGAGAAGCACTTGATTAATGCAAAAATGAGGAATGCTTTTGACAAGAAATTTCGAGGTAGTAGCTTTTTAAACTCAAGTAGGTGAAAACAGAACAAGAAAACTATTTTTGTTTTCATTTACACAAGTACTATTTGTGTGGAGACAAATGTACATGTTTGCATACATATGTATTGCAGAAAGTTCTTGACCTGGATGATAGTATAGTAGTAAAGTTTGCATGTTTTATCTTTTTTTTTTTCTATACTTGGATCACTTAAGGTCTTAATTACTGTTATAAATGTTTGTGGCTTGAGATAAGACTGAGTCATCTCCATGCAACAGTTGACACATTATTCAGTCATTTTGCATTATGCTTAGTGGCCTGTCTCTAATTAAGAAGACACAAAGTGTCCTAAATTTGTGTGATTGAGTTTGTTTTCATTCAGTAATGTAAAAATGCTACAGTGGATTAATAAACAACTGCACAAAAAAGCTGTCACCCTCTACACCCTCCTCGTAGGGTTACCTCTGAGAAGGTTACTCCTTCTTTCCTGGGGCTGTGCTACTTCTCATCTCAAATTTGTAATCTACATCAGACTTTATGGTCTCCTTTTACCCTGTAAAAATGATACTGAGTCTTCCATAGAGATGAATGCCATTGCCTGTTCATTAAGTGCTTTCTCTGCAAACCTCATGGCAATAGAAATATTTAAAAGTGTTCTTTAAACTGTCTCTGTTTTATGATATTTCTCTGCTAATGAAGAGAACTTGGAAGGAAAAATTTTTTTCTTCTTTGACAAAATGTAACTGCAATACTTACAGACTTTTTTTGTGTTTATAAATGGAACGCATTTCACAACTATTGATCTTCAAAGTCACTGAACAGGTGTTATTCTCACCTTAACAATGAGGAGACTTGAAGACAAAAACATGATTTGTCTAATACTGAACAATAGATCAGTGACAAAATAAGGAATCCAGGTCTCCTCTACTGTAATTTTGGGACCACAATAGCACTTAGTAAATGAATTGGAGCTTTGTTCTTAATCAAGGAAACAAAAGTATTTTTGTAACTAAAACCAAATGTGTTTATTCCAAAATAGAACACACTGCTAACTCCAGGCATGGTCAGATCTTAGCACCATTGTCCCCCATTAATATTCAGTTATGTGACTTCTTAGGAGGTATTAATGAAAATACACTTTTTCCCAGTGAAAGCAAATCACTCATGAGCTTGTTGTAGGACATATACAAATTTTAAGTAATCTGGTCAGATCATACAGTGAATCAGAATCAGATTTACAGCACTGTGATTCACAGTAACAGCTTATTTTCTTCAATGTGATCTCTATAGAAAATAACTAAAAAATGGTCACAGAATGTGTGTAAGAACGGTGTGGTTAAAACACCGTGAACCCTCTTCCCAGGCATTTTTCCCATAAGCATTTTACAAGTGTCTGAAGCTTTCTGGGAAGGAAAAAGGTATATATACAATTTACAGAAAGAACTACAAAGTAGTATGCTCTTCCTCTTGCATCCAGGAACTCTGAATTCTTTCTTTGTTTTGTGACCTGGGAATGATCTAACATTTCTTACTTGTAGGGTTCTGATGGAAAATTTGCTGTCTCAGTTTCCAGGGAACAGTTATGTTATATTATGTTGTAACTCTCTCTCCCTTTCTCTTTCTTGACCTCGTCACTCCTCACCACCCCCTCCCCAAATAAAATATAAAAAAAAAGCTTTCTTGCCATCTACTTCCATGATAGGTACAATAGAACTTGTGGATTGATAGTGGAAAATACTTTTCAGACATCTGTTGCTGGTTTCTAGGGCAGGTCAAGGTATTATTAAATCATGTAAGTGAAGTGTAGAGATGTTTATTTCACTGGTTTCTATGGGTGTTTTGTTATTATAAACTAAAGCACAGCATTTGCCACTTGTTCTGTCAATCAGTGTCTGTATTAATACATCTCAAAAAAGTACGTATATGATACTTTCTTATCTGAATCTATTTTCCATTATTTGTTAGTTTACACTTATGATATATTATTGCAGAATGCATTCTGGGACAACTACTACTTGCTTTCAGATTCACATTCTCTTGGAACATATTATCTGGGAAAAAGCTTGCATCTAAGTTTGATATTTTAAGATCCAGGCTGGTAAATTTCTGCAGATATTAAAATTGGAGTGTCTACTCTCAGGAGTCACAGAGGAGTTTAAGTCCTGCGTAATAACTTTATGGAGAATAACAATTGTTTTTCTTTACCTGTTGCCAAAATTTTAACACTTATTCCTCTTAGGAATAACTTAGAATAGTAAACTATATGAATGACATAAAATCAAGAGGTATCATTTATTGTTGGATAGTCAGTAAATTTTAATGAAAAGCTAACAATCTGTAAAGTACTTATTGTTATGTGGTGTAATGTACCTTATTTAAATGATAAGATTTGTGATCAGATATAAGATATGCATATATACCTCAGGAAGAGAGTACTATTACAGTATTATTAACAAGAATATAACGATAATGAAATGACTATTAAAAAGAATATAATGATGGATGCACTCTTTGCTGGATAAAACACTGGCTGGATGGCTGGGCCCAAAGAGTTGTGGTGAATAAAGTTAAATCTGTTTGACAGCTGGTCACAAGTGGTGTTCCCCAGGGCTTGGCATTGGGGCCAGTTCTCTTTAGTATCTCTTTAATATCTGGAACACCAGGTTGACCATCAGGCAGCAGCAACACCAGGCAACAAAAAAGCCACTGCTACATTGCAGGCTGCACGAGCAAGGGTGCAGCCAGCAGATTTGGGGAAGGATCATGCTGTGTTGTCCAGGACTTGTGTGCTCTTCCCAGCCTGAGGCTTCTACACACGGGACAGACACTGACGTACTGGAGTCCCAGGGAGTCCGCCAAAGTGGTTATGGGTTGGAGCATGGGGAGTCTGATAAGAGGCTGTGGACCTCGATCTGTTTATCCTGGGAAGGAACAGCCTTGTGGGGGCCTTATTGGTGTTTACAGGTGCCTGGTGGGAGGATACTGAAAAGACAGAGCCAGGTTCTGCACATTATTGCACAGTGGTAGTATTTTTTAAAAAAAGTGTAACACAAGAAATACCATCTCGATATTAGAAAAAACTTTTCATTGTAAGGGTGATTGAACTCCAGCACAAGTAGCCTAGAGAGGCTATGGAACCTCCCTCATTGTAGATATTAAAACCCTGACTGAACATATCTGAAAAATAGACTTTTTGCTTCATCTTGCTCTAATACTGTCATGGAGAGTGTTGGTGGTACAGCCATGGGAGCAGAATGGCACTGCTCAGAGACATGATCAAAGGTGAATTTCCTCAGCAGGATGTATACATCTGGTGGACTGCGGTTTCCTTCCTAACATTTCCATTATACTGCCAGTTCACACACTTCACATTCTCATGAGCCAGGGCTCAGTGGTTGTGGCCCAGTCAGGCCCAGCACCAGGGTCCCAGGAATAGGACACTTGGCTAATGGCTGGTGCATCCAGTCGGGCTGGGCAGCCAACATTGGCTACATCTTGACACAGCATTGGACACCTGTGGATGTATGTTCCTCACCAAAGAACTATTGGATTTGCTATCTATTACTTTGTATGTTAGGTAGTCAGCATGCACTGATGATGTGGTTCTGGGCCAGTTTCTGTGACTTACTCCCCTTCTAAGGCCAGTTAGCAGCTGACATCAGGGTTTCTGTTGCCTACTGGTCTCTTGCCCCAGATGTCCTAAAGAAGTGTGAAGCTCACAGTGGTTATGTGAAAAAGTTTACCTATTGCTTCTTTGTTTTCTGGCTCAAATGTCATTTATCTTGTCAGTTAGTGCCAGGTGGATAGTCAATTTTTCTTTCATCTAAATAGTCTTCAAGTAGGCTTCATCACATGACAAACACCTAGGAATTTGACTCTGAAAAAAGGACAAAAATATTTTCTTGTCATAAGGTGTCTGAAATATATAATTGATACAAATAGTGATCAGTTTAATTTTCCTGTATGAAAAATAATGAATTTTAAATGAAAGCAATATCCACGAAACAGGAATTCTGCTGCACAGCAGTTTGTAGGGATTTGAAGTGCATGTTTGTTCAGAGAGAGTGTGAAAGATTTATTTGCTCATCAGAAGGCACAGGGGCAGGTCAGGGATGAGGGAGATCCAAATTCCAGTCCTTCCCAGTGGAATTTAGAGTTAAATTTCATAGCAATTATCTGAACTGGATACAGCAGAGATGTGAGCCTGTTCATTATGTATCTCACAAACAAATGCAAAAGATGCATTCACTTCTCTGCTAACTACAATAATGTCATAAACTTGCTTTTTGCATGCTTTCCCCACAAAACTAATCACCCACTAAAAGGTAAGTTTCTACATTCCAGAAACAGATCTTGAAATGCTGCACCTTAGACAACACCAAGTCATTTATCTAACCTCCAAACTGCAGATCATTTGCTCTCAGGCAGAGCAATCTCCAAGTCCCTTTTTACGGCAACTCCATAAAATTCAGTTTTTAGTTTCTAGCTGTCCTAATGAACATGTGATAAAATAGTTTCAACCTTCTAGACCATTCTGTGATCATCATAAGTGAACAAAATTATATGTCACATGTTACATCATCTACAGCAATGCCCACGTGTCATTCTTATTAGTCACACTTACAGGACATGTCCCCGTTTTATGGTACAGTTCACCATTATATATGTTCCTCCATGATTTGAGGCAAGAGAATGCTAAGAAGTTGTTCTAATGTCATGAGCCATCACTCCTGTAGACCAACTCCTTAGCACTCATTAGTGCCTGAGGTGATCACAATGGAAGAGTACATGGTACAGTACCTAGTATTAAGAAATGCTTTTACTTTAAAAGCATATTTTCTTTTCTCTGAGCGTAATTTTCCAGGTGTATTTTGTACTTATTCAAATGATGTAATTCATCACTAAGAGAAATACACACACAATAAAACTTCAGGTATACAGTCCAACATTTCTTAAAGAAATGGTTTTTTTCAGTATTTGTAATCCTTCAGTAAAAGTCATAGAATCATAGAGTCATAGAATCGTTTGGGTTGGAAGGGACCTTAAAGATCACCTAGTTCCAACCCCACCTGCCATGGCCAAGGACACCTTCCGCTAGACCTGGTTGCTCAAAGCCCCATCCAACCTGGCCGTGAACACTGCCAGCTATGGGGCCTCCACAGCTTCCCAGAGCAACCTCTTCCAGTGTCTCACCACTCTCACAGTAAAGAATTTCTTCCTATTATCTATTCTAAATGTACCCTCTTCCAGTTTGAAGCCATTACCCCTTGTCCTAACACTACATGCCCTTGTAAAAAGTCCCTCTCCAGATTTCTTGTAGGCCCTCTTCAGATACTATAAGGCTGCTAGAAGGTCTCCCCTGAGCCTTCTCTTCTCCAGGCTGAACCACTCCAGCTCTCTCAGCCTGTCTTCATAGCAGAGGTTTTCTAACCCTCTGATCATCTTTGTGGCCCTCCTCTGGACCTGCTCCAACAGGTCCCTCTCTTTCTTATGTTGATGACTCCAGAGCTGGACACAGTATTCCAGGTGAGGTCTCACAAGAACGGAGTAGAGGGGCAGAATCACCTCCCTCGACCTGCTGACCATGCTTCTTTTGATGCAGCCCAGGATATGGTTGGCCTTCTGGGCTGCAAGCGCACATTGCCTGATCATGTTGTGCTTCTCATCCACCAACACGTCCAAGTTCCTCTCCTCCATTTTTTGTGCAGCCTCTATTTATGCATGGGATTGCCCCAATCTAAGTGCAGGACCTTGCACTTGGCGTTAATGAACTTCTTAAGGCTGGCATGGGCCCACTTCTCAAGCCTGTCCAGGTCCCTCTGGATGGCATTCCTTCCCTCCAGCATGTCGACCACTCCACACAGCTTGGTATCACCAACAAACTTGCTGAGGGTGCACTCAATCCCAACACCGAAGTCACCAACATAGATGTTAAATAGTACCGGTCCCAGTACTGACCCCTGAGGAATACCGCTCGTCACTGCTCACCACCTGAACATCAAGCCATTGACCACAATTTTTTGAGTCTGACGGTCAAAGCAGTTCCTTATCTACCGAGTGGTCCATCCNCCATGGATGAATCTCATCAGGTCCCATGGGCTTGTGCACCTTCAGGTTCCTCAGCTGGTCTTGGACCTGGCCTTCTCCTGCAGTGGGCGGTACCTCATTCACCCTTCTGCAGCTTGGGTGGTGTGGTCAGAGCCTTTACCAGTGAAGACTGAGGCAAAAAATTTACTACCTCCACCTTCTCCATGTCCTGTGTGACTGAGACATATTTATAACTAATACATTTTTAACTTGAGAATTTTCTCTGCAAATTGCGACAAAGCAAGCTGTGAGATGAGAACAAATCTGCTTGTTTATAAACTTTGAGTTCTTTAAAATTGTTTTCTCACTCACTTGCATGGTTGAGGTGAACCAGGACCTTAGCCTTTGACATACACATTCTGTAAAGTAATATTGTAGAAGACAAATCATTAACCTCTTTGTATCAGAGGTGCATCGTTCCAGTTTTCCAGAGGGAGATCAGAAGTGTTGGTTTAACTGGAAGCTGCACCCAAAAGAAAAAATAAGTTGGCAGCTGTGCCTAATGGGCAGCCATTACCATTATACTCCATGGCTCTGAACCTTTTTCCTTTCCCTTTTAGCTACCATATTTCATTCATCCAAAACCTTTATCTTCAGAGCAACTATTTTTATGATGTGATTTCATAAATTGTCTCATTCATTAAAACAAAAACAAACAAACAACATTTTAGAAAGTTAAATAAAGAGGAAATCTGTAACTTTAATTTAAATTCTTTAAAAAAGAATGCTCTCCTTTTAACCATGTGATTTTCCCATATTTTTGGTCATGTCTCTCTCTCTCGCCTTCTGTTTCTTCCTACGTAGAACAAGTTTTCACTGAAAGAAACTAAAACAAGTAATTGCATTGTTACGTACTGGACTAACCAGAATTACAGTGTTATATTGCACTAAACCCCAGAGGAATTTATGGAGACTCCTGAGTATTGTCAGTTCTGTACTTAAAGTAATGTGCAAACACCAAAGCTGGGTTATTAATATGAGTAGTATTAAAATAACTACTTTTGTAAATTGGCATTATGAAGGGAACTGATGTCTNGCCTGTAGCGCTGCATGGGGTTGTTGTGACCTAAGTGCAGGACGTGGCACTTGGCCTTGTTGAATCTCATATCGTTGGCCTCTGCCCGTCGATCCAGCCCATCCAAATCTCTCTGTAGAGCCTTCTTACCCTCAAGCACATCAACACTTCTGTCCAGCTTGGTGTTGTCTGCAAAGTTGCCGAGGGTACACTCGATCCTCTTGTCCAGATCATTGATAAAGATATTAAAGAGAACTGGCCCCAATACTGACCCCTGCGGAACACTACTTGTGACTTGCCGCCAACTGGATTTACCTCCATTCACAACAGCTCTTTGGGCCTGGCCTTCCAGCCAGTTTTTTATGCAGTGAAGATTACACCCATTCAAGCCTTAAGCAGCCAGTTTATCCAGGAGAATGTTATGGGAAACAGCATCGAAGTTAGGTTTTACGTAAGTTCTTCACAAGTTCCACCAATATGTTTATATTACTTATTCGGTACTGGTTTGTGCCTTGGATATCGAAGTGAGACTCCTATTCTTTTGTTGATCTTCCCAAACCTTTGTGATGTGTCTTCTGACAAAGACATACTTTTTTTTTTTAAACTGACTAAGATTTGCAGAGAATGTTTTGAAGGTGATGTTTATCTGAGCCTTTGATATTTTGTAGTTCTAAAATTGTATGTACCATAGGCTATCTGAATAAGATAGGAACTCTGAACATCAGAGTACACATAATATTGCAGACATCAGTCAGTTTGGAAGAAGAACATAATCACAGTGAAGTCTAGGTCCTTGTGTAGATTGTAGGATGCTTTTGTCAAGACAACGATATGATTAAATGTTCTACAGATACTGCTTTTCCCATACTATAAGTAATTTTTCTAGGGGCCTTGGAGGTTTGTTTCAAGGAGAAGATTTTGGATTTTTACTTTCTTTACAGATACTGTCTTCCTAGTTGTTGCAACAACTTGTGAGACAGATTAGCCATGAACACAAATTTCAGTAATGAGTGTGCTTACAAGAAAAGCCCAAGGTCTGAAGAATCAAGGATGTGAGATTGGCCGCCTTTTATGGTCAATTACTAGATTCACTAGATTATGCTGATGTTACTTCTTGTTTCTACTTTGTGGACAAACTGATGCAATAAAAAACAAACCAACAGCTGCAACAATACCAGATCAAAAATGTAACTCAAACATTAAAAGAAAGGGAAAAACAATCCCAAAGGCAGTAAAGTTTTAAATTTGCTTTAAAAACATTAAATACTTTAAGGTTCTGATGGGTAACATTTTTTATAAAATGAAAATTCTGCCACATGGTTAATTCTAAAAATTTATTGTAATTGTGTGGTAGAAAGTCTAAAGAACAATTTTGAAATCTGATTAATATGTAAACTGAAGGCTTAGGTCAAATATTCATATTTTTATTTTCAGGAATTTAATTGATTTTGTGACTCAGTGGACAGACAGATTCTGATTCATAAATAACTCATATTACATGACTTAATGTTGCTAATAACATTTGGATCTTTTATCTGAAAATAGACATTTCTGTAGTTTCAGAGCAGTTTTTTCTCTAATAAGTGTTAGATGATAATATATTAATAACCTCTAATAACTGTTGATGATATTGTGTCATGCACCTCTAAGTACCAAAAAGTTACCTCCCTTCCAATTCATAATATAGTTGTGTTCAATTTTTCCATTAAGGATATGTCAGCAGTTTTTTCTCAACTACAGGTTTTAAATTTGTGAGTAGTTTGATAACCAATAAAATTATATCTAAAACTTTTTAAACAGAGAAAACAACTCCTCTCAGTTGTTTCATTTAATGTGTTTATGAATGAGTTAATCAGAATTTATGTGCAGTCCCTGTAAAGGTAATTAGCATGTTACATATTTATTAATAAATTAATAATCTCAATTTTATCTGCATGTTACAAAAATGGTAACATAACTGAGTATTCAGCACCCTCAATGAACACTTGAGAGTTTGAAGACCCGTACAACTGCATGAGAGACAAAAAACCCCAGATCTTTGCCTAAATACTGTTGGACTTCAACCATTTCCTGTAAAACCTGTATGGCTCCTCTGATTTCAAATAGTTAGCAAGTACTGAGTCAAACATGAAAGATGTTAGACAAAAACTAACATAAACCATTCTTACTTTGAAAATGAATTAGAATATCTCTGGAAGGATTTACATCATGTTTGCTTAGATTTGACCTCTATTTAAAATCAATTCCATCAGCATAGGCATATAAAGAAGCTATCATTATTAAGGAGTGTATATTTAGAGTATAATGTGTACTCTGATACCTGTATATGTATTCTTAACCCATGGTAGAGGTTTTATAGATAACCATTTATGAAGGGGTGTGTAACTAAAGTCACAAGCCACCCGCAACTTTGACTTTAAAATTACCAATATTCTGCTGAAAGCAACGTTAATGTCAGTGCAGCTTGAGGAATATTCAACCTGTTTATAGATGGTGCTAATTATGAGAGAAGAATTACTTTTCTGAAGTGTTTTTTATGCCTTTATCTCTGTAAGGCAAATTTATTTATGAACTGATAAAGCATGTTTTTTTCCATGAGGGGAAAAAAAAGTAAATCTGATATAATTATGTTTTTATTAAGGGGGATTTAGGACGTGTGTGCTATTACATTCGTTTAAGCAGACCTGCAAAATATGAATCAACTGTATCCACTAACTGTTTGAAAAATTGCTTTCAGTTAACAAGGAATGACTGTCAATCATTTCAACTAGGGGATCCTGCAGGGTCTGTTTTTGCAATGTTGTTTTTCAGTGTTTGGAGGAAAAAAAAAGATATTTGAATCATGGAAGAAACCATAAGCTTTAAAAATCTGTGGCTGACAGACAACTGGGCAGGATTACAAATGCTTCAGAGGATAGGATTAGGATTTACAAATATATTTGCAAATTATGCAACAAAAATGCATGAATACCACCACAAAATGCACAGAAACAAACCAGAAATAACTGGATATAGTGCAGAAACACAAAAAGTTAACACAGCCTAACACTGCAAGTTTCATTACAGTACAGACAAATTTTTTAATAGATCCGACACTACTGTTTTTCGAACCAACCAGCCTTCAGGACTTATTTAATTGTACTATAGTTACTTTCCTGCCTGCCGTACACACATGAGATTACTTTTAATGTCAAGTATGTAAGGGGAAAGTGCATGGTGAGGTTTCACCCTGGTAAATAATGTAAACATACCGTAGGGTGTCTATCTGGGCATCATGACCACCACAGTTAAGGTAAAGAGCATCTGCCCTGAAGTGCAGATGTAGCCTTTCCAGTTCACATAAACAAAAGGAATTACTAAAGGGATTGCTGCAAGAAAAAGTTAGCCTTTAATAGAAAACATTTGATAGTATTGTCATGTAAAATAAAGGCTCTATGTTGTGTTAGGGAAACCCAAACAGTAATGTTTTGACAATAAAGCTGGATTTTCCATTAAGGTTAATACTAAGAAGAAAGGGAAAGACAGGTATTTTATGCAGGTATGGATTACCTGTCAAGAAGTTTATGTAGGTTATTATGAAGATAATCTCCATAAAACAATTGAATTGGATACGTTTTTGAATTTTTAGGCTTTGAAATATGTAAAACTTTTTTTGCCATAAACCAGAATATTCCCTCAAGAGATTATGAAAATGGGATTATAAAATTTAATGGAATTTTTTTACTTCTTCAGCAGGTATTTTTGGGTCTTTTCAAGACATTTTATCAGATTGAAAAAGGTTTTGATTCAGCAATAATAGAAAAAGTTTGTGAAATAGCTATTGTAGGAAAACTAGTGTAAGACCTAAAGCCCATGGATCAAACATACATTTGGGAATAAGTAGGTATGGTCTGGGGCTTTTGAAGTGGAGGAGGGACAGTTAACAGGTAAAATGACAGAGCAGTCCTAAAAAAATGCACTTCTACTGTTTTTACTGTAGGCTGTGTTTGAATCTGTTTCCAGTTGTGGAGGAACTAGGTAACAGAATAACCTATGAAGCTATCACGTGCCTCTTTTACATTATGTTCATTCTCTAAAAGCCCAAGAAATTTCTTAAAGAGAAATAGGGAGAGAAGGATCTTGTATTCTCCAAAAACAGCAGATGTACAAAAAATAATTAGAAATTTCTTCCAAAAAATAAATTACACTTGAATGAAATGTTAAAAATTCCTAACTCTTTCACAGCCTACTTGGAAAAATCTTGATTTTTAATTATATCCTCATTTTGGTGTGGATATTTCAGGATACTATCTAAATGGACTGAAATAAGATTTTGGGCAACGTTTAAGCTGGAACTGAATTTAAGTATTAGTGAATAAACAAACATTTCTTTGTTGATAATTGGTGCAACCTTTGCCCAAGGAAATAAAAATTAATGCAAGTAAGGTGATAATACACACTGTTAGAATTTGTAGTGGAGTTTGTCTTGGTAATCATCATCACCATAAATGTAGTGGGGCTTGTTCTCTATACTGATTTATTACCAGTATTTTAAAGTCAAACTGCAAAAAGACTGTTGAAAGCAGAGTTTTAATTCCTTCTTTTTTGTCTGACCCATTAAAAGAAAGGTATGCTGACATTGTCCAGTACTGAGTCATCAAACAGTAGTTGTTACTGTCTAGTAGTTCCCATGCTGTCTTTGAATAAGGGGTGTTATAAGAGGAGCTTGAAAATGCGGGGGTCTATTTAGCTAATGATCATTACTATCAGTGATTTTTAACTAAGTGATGTCAATAGAATAAAGCATTTTCACAGCATAATAACCTTCTCCTTGTTTTCTGAAATTGTGATGACTGCAGAAAACAGAGGTCTTGTGAAGTTTAAAGAAATTCAGGAAAAAAAAGCCTTAAACAATTGACAATTATTGAAGAAACATCCTACACAAGTTGGAACTTGCTAAGCATTTAATGTTGCTGAATAATGCCCCCAGTTGTGTGACTTTGCAAACTTGGAGAATAAATCACTTTTTACTTAAAATAAAACCAAATTACTTTCAGGAGGTAGAGTTTCTATTCTCTCCAAAGTATGACTAATTTGCTGGCAATACAATATAATGAACTATCTTACTGATATTTTATTTTTATATATCTAGAAATAATCCCTAGTATAAAAAAATAACACCTTTCATCTAAACCTCTCAAAGTACATGAGAAAGTTTAATTGAAATTCCCAAGATGATCTGAAGGAGCAGGAAGGTTTGTGAACAGGAATATGTGAGTTTTCTAGATCAATATTTTATTCACAACAGAAGTAGGATTATGCTTGAGGTTTATTAACCTACAATTTCCTGGTTTAAAGCACTTGGAGGTTTTCTGTGTAAAGATTAGAATTGTGTTAAAATGGATTGACTCTCTGAAGGGAAGGTAACAAGATGTAAGTTTTTACACCTGATTTCAATCCTGTGTAACTCTTTTTTTCAATAGGTTAAACCTATAGCAAAATATTCTAGCATAATTGTCCCCAAACAAATTTAAAATAATAAAATAGAAAAAAGGTGTTGTGAGCCACAGATTAATTTAGACTCTTTTAGACCAACTGTTTGCAAAGTGTATTTGGGTTAAGAGACATTTTTTCACTTGTGCTATGATACTCCTATTAGTGGTCATATACTGCTGTTTTCATAAGGAAAGAAAAGGGAAGGGAAGAAAATTACAAAATACAAAAGAATGTCCTGGGAAAATTTATTTGGAGAGATAAGAGTAAGTGAAACTCTTAAGATAGGAGCTTTATTGGGTTTGGGTTTTTTCCCTCCCACTCCTCTAGAAATGGTAATATTACATGATGACTTCTGCAGTGACAGAACGGACCGTTCAGCAGCTTAAGATACATAAGGCTGAAAGCATTGTTGTGGTGGAAATTCTGAGGTCTTTAACTAGGACACATTGACAAGGTTCTTCTGGAACCATATGATTTTCAGTTGTAAATGTCCAGCTCAAAACTTTGTTAGAAACTTTAAAAATAAAGATAACCTGACTTTTTTTTTTCTTTTTTTAAGATAAAAAAAGGCCAAATATACACATTTTTTTCCTCAGGTTCTTTTTTGTTGATGTCTAAAACACTTTGGAAAAAAAAATCTACCATTCTTTGAGCCATTAAAAAAAACAACAAAAAGAAAAAAGAAAAACAAACAAACACCCACAAAAATCAAACCACAAAACTAATCTAATGCAAACAACATGGAAAAACTGTTACAACATTGCAACACTGCAAGCACGGAATGGATAATCTGTTAATAAGATGTCTTGAATAATCTTAAGATTACAGAGACATACATACTTCCTCCAAAGCATGTAGATTACCACTATAGCATTTTTCTTCTTCTTTTATGTTAATAGCCTTTAGCATAAAACTAACATAAATTTAATATTATGTTTATGCATAATTTTTCTATGCATCTTTCTTTTCTATTATTCAAACAGATATGTTTTTACTTTGTGTGTTTTTTAATATTTATTTGCCAGATTTTAAATTTTGAGCATTAATCTTCATTAATGTTGTACTGGAAAGAGAAAAATGCCCACAGACAAAAAGTTGGAAACTAATTTGCTGTAGGAAAATCAATTTTAGATTGTTCTTATTAAGCTAATGCGTAACCTCAAGCCTTATTAATGAAATAACCATGGTTATAGTATTGATAAATTTAACAAATCTTAGCAATTACAAAGAAATGCATTCAGGTCCATGAAATGAATGTTAATTCAATGATGAATCATTTGTATTTGATGTTCATAAAAGAGATTTGCTGTACTAATCTGTTTTCTTCCTCTGCTTTTATAGAAGAAATTCCATTTTTGCATCCCCAGATTTACAAACATCCACCCCCAGTCAGGTTCTCTATTACTTTTACTCAAATGCACTTTCATCAGCTGTCACAGAGTGTTCTGATCTCTTTTAAACATGAAATGTATATCCTCTATTATTATTTTGATTATTTTGATTTCCCACTCTGAGAACCAAAATCTTAGAATTTAGTCTGGTTTTTTTTTTTAATATCTTCTGAGCATTAAAGTAGTTTGTTTTCTAAAGGAGCTATTTATGTTCAAATAAACTTCTCAAGTCATAGTTTGAACTGCTGTGGTGTACAATCTGAACTTCTTCTATCTACATGTCCCTGGAGTTTATTGGTCCCCATGGAAATCCACAAATTCTCTGTTCCAGGAGAGAGCTTAAAATTAACTTTTCCTCAGAACACTGTTATGGAGTAGGAAGAAGAAGACCAAACACACTTGAAAGCTTAGGCTTTTATTGGTCTGCTTTTCTGACATAAAATGTTCTTTTTTCAAAGTGTACTATTAAAGGTCTAAGCCAATTGATTTTCCTATAACATACATGTATATTAATTATTTGAATAATATAACTGTCGTTTACTCATTTTGCTTTATATCTAATACGTAACTATTTATTGTCAGTGGTGATAGAAAGCTTTTATTTTCTGTTTCTCAGATCTCAGGATAGAGAATTTTTGATTGAGTTCCAAACCTGCAAGCTCAGGGTGAGTAATTTTTGCTATTTCTTTAGCTTGAATTTGGATGGTTCTGTGAATAACTGTATTTCAGCATCTGACTATGTTTCCTGGAGCATGAAAAAAATTTCCTTCCCTGTCTGTGACAATGTCAGTAGGTAATATCAGTGATTATTCTCTTTTTGTTTCAAGAGATTGTGAGGAAAAAAGGTTATTTTCCTTACTGTGTAACCAGAAAATCAATTTGTTCATGTTTGTTTGTTTTAGTATGGTTTGGCCAAAGAGACCTTGACACAACTGTACTTCGTTGCTACACGTGTAACTTGACTATGTTGCATTTTAGAACTAATGTTAATGTAGCCATCAAACACAGTGCTGACGTAATTTCAAAGTGAGAGAGATAACATGAACCAAAGAGGCAATGATCTGTAAAAATGACAGAGATTCTCCAGACATAAACTGCATTTCTGTACATTAAGTCCCTTGTGAGAAACCATCTTTTAGGAATGAATAAGGGCGAAGCAGCAGATGACAATAAAACTATTATGTTACCGGTTTTATCAAAATGATTTCCTACTAACAGAAGTTTAATATGACAATTTTGGAGATAGTGATACAAGACAGCTGTTATAATGAAAACTAGAATTACTGGAAACTTGAAGTTGTTATAGTTCAATTTTTTTCGTCTTTTCCATATGCTAAGTTTTTGGGGAAATGTTAAGTTTAATGTGAAGTCATTTGAATGAACTATGTTGACGTTTAGCATGTTGCTGAAATAATTTAATAAGTAACGGAATAAAGCTATTGAGACAAACAAACTTAAACAGGTTACCAAAGTATTCTCCTGTGTTTTAAGCTTGTTTCATAATATTAAATATAATAAAATTGAGAGCTTGTTTTATAACAAGGGACAATATGATTAGCATGCAATTGAGATCAAACTCATGAGGAAACCTCATTTGTATAACACAAATAGCTGTCATACTCAGCATATGTGGGCAGCAAACAATGCTCCTAGACAGTGAAAATGTAAGCCCAGGAGAACAGATCTGTCAGTTTTGTTTTCTGATTCCACTCATAGTGTGAAGGTAGTTCAAAAAGCACCACGGCAGAAATGATGGTTTATTTTAGCATGTCACTTTTTTGTAATGAGTTACAACCTTTGAGCTTTAAAGGCTATTTCTGTTTCAGAAGCTTCTTGTGAAAACCTGAAATTTAGGATTTTGTAGTATAAATTTAAAAGACTCAGGACACATAAAATATTTTTTTCTTAAGATTTGGACAGGCCTGGTGGTCTTTGTTTCCATCCTGTTTCTTTTGGTTTTCCATGAGATTCTTCCTTGCCCTTTTGCTCATAGGCCTTTAGGAGTGGAGTTGATTATTGCTATCCCACATGCTGCACTGCACAGTTGTAGAATCTTCACTGCAGCAGGTGATTTAGAGGGTTCTACTGTAAGCTTGTAAAATGCTTTTAAATTCCAAATCCCTCAAATCTAGTTTTTTCTAGATATCGCAGTCTGTACAGGAACACAGGACTTATTCAGATTACTGTAAAGGTCCTATACTCTGTAGTAGTAAGCAATCTAATATTGTCAAAACTCTCTGCCTCGTTAAGTTTGTTAATATCTGATGTTTGAGGAAATACTTAGTGTTTAGTTACACTGAAGTGACTGTTAGAGAATTCTCATTATAATACCGGTATATTACTTAATGTAAGATTCTTGGTGATGAATTTTTTTCTTATGTTTTGAACAACGGATGCTATATAAAATACACACAAGCATATATGTATATGCGTGTCTGTGTATCATGTATAATAAAGCTTTATTTTTTAAGAAGTATACAAAACCAATGATACTTCATGGTTTGAGGAATCAGGTTTCAACATCATGTTAAACCACTTTTTATGCTTGTGAATATAGGAGGCAACTGAGATAACAGCATTAAATAATTGATAAATGTAATGAAATTATGGTAAACTAAGGTTTTTGTGAATTAAAATAAAAACAACAAACAAACAACCAAACCAAATCAAATGATACACAACAGAAGTCAACATCTTTCATGGGAAAATCCAGAAAAAAAACAAGCTTTAACCACTTGTTTAAATTGGATCACTTACATGTAGCGTACTTGGAGCAATTAAAAGATACAGCTGATAAGGGTTTATTATGAAAGTGGGTCCATTTCCAATAGCATAATCTTTTCAATATATTCAAAGTAAAAAGATAAATAGTCTAATTAATTCCTTGAATAAACTGACAGTGATGTAAATTAGACATGGGATTCTCTCCGGTGGTGTTTGTAAACTGTAGGTATAGCAGATTCGTCAGAACTTTCTTACATTGTTTTATTGGCCTGCAATTTCTTTATATAAAAGTGATGTATTCTGAATGACTGTATTCTGTATGACTGAAGCAGAATTTAGACTGGTATAGGCAGCTACTGAAGCATCAAGGAATCCTTGCAAAATTTGAATCAGGGATATAATCTGGTCCTGTACTTTAAACAGTGTTTTGCTGAGATAAAGTTTAAACAAAGGTTTGTGGTGTGCCTAATTTAGTCATTTGTAATAAATACTTTAAAAAAGGGAGCACAGACAAACCTAAGCAGTACCAGCACTGTTGAAATCGTAGTACCGATTTTATGCATCGTACTATATTTTTTAAAAAGACGGCATTAAATTATGCATGTATTTTAAAAAAATTACTTAATAAATTAATCCTTTCAACTTTCTCCTTCACTTAAAAGTGACTTGATCATTCTTATGAAGTTTTTATCAGAAAAAAAACACAAAATGATACAGAACTAATGGATGAAAATAAATCTTTCATTGGAAAACCAATACCAGAAACTTACGTAAACTTACATCAAGGTCATGTCCATGCCATCCCCTAATACCCAGTATTTATGTTCTTCTATAAAATAAAAAGGAATTAAAAAACCCTCAAACAACAAAACACAACAACCAAAACAAAAATAACCCCCCCCCAAAAAAACCCACAAAATAAAACTCCCTTCTTCCTCTCTTACCCATTTCTTCTCACTATTTTTTCTAGTCCTCTCCTACTATTTTCACACATATCCTTTCTTTATCTATTGCCTCATGTGATTGAAGAATGAATACAAAAGTTGAGGACCTTGGTCACATTTCTCAAAAAAGTGTCAATCAGCCAATCAAACATGCAATGTATTCCGTTAGAGATAATTGTTAAATTAAAACAAAATATGCAATGGGAGGAAACAGAAACATCTGTTTCCTGGATGTCTTTTGGATAACCTGAGATGAATTTGTAAAAGGCAACAGGCAACCACAGCAGTTTTGAAGGATGTGTCTTTACTCCCAGGATATTAAGCAACTGAATGGATTCTGATAATTGTCCATAGTTGTCTTCCGCACATTTTTGATAGTTTTATGTCAGTGAAAGCAGTGTCAGGGAAGGAACTTGACATGGAGTGTGGGCTTCAGTTTTATTTTATGTTCAGCTTGTGATGTCTTTTTCTACTAGCTGGCAATTAAGAAAATAATTTTCTTGGCTGTGAGTCTATAAGGGGGCTATCAGAATTAATCATCCCAGAAATTTAATAATTTAATTTTTTTTTAGTATTAAATAATTAAATAACAGATAAAACAAACATAGAAAAAAAAATAAACCTTTTTCCATTTAAAAATAATGAAAAGTATTTTTAAAAACAGAATTTGCAGAAGTAAACTTAACATGTCATTTTACTTAAATCCCTCTGAATGCTATACCACAAATTATCAGGTATGATATGCACATATGCTTATATGTTCACTGGCAAAACCTCACTGTTAGATACTACATTTAACACTGTAATTGGCAAACTTTATTTCTGATTACTTATTTATATATGGATAGATGGATATAAACACAAACATCACGGAGAAGAGAAGGCTGTGGGGAGACCTTACAGCAGCATTCCAGTACTTAAAGGGACCTATAAGAGATCTAGCGAGGGACATTTACAAAGGCATGTAGTGATAGGACAAGGAGTGATGGCTTCAAACTGGAAGAGGGTACATTTAGAATAGAAATTAGAAAGCAATTTTTCACTCTGATGGTGGTGAGGCACTGGAACAGGTTGCCCAGGGAAGTTGTGGAGGCTCCATCCCTGGCAGTGTTCAAGGCCGGGTTGGATGGGGCTTTCAGCAATCTGGTCTAGCGGAAGGTGCCCTTGCCCATGGCAGGTGGGGTTGGAACTAGATGATCTTGAAGGTCCCTTCCAACCTAAACCATTGTATGATTCTATGATATGTGGGTATGTGTGTTTAAAAGCATATTAATCTTCCTGAATTCATCTTAGATTTGATCCTGTTCAGACCTTAAGTGTGCATATGTGCTTTATAGATAGACATACATGTTTTTGTGTAGTTATATGTTTCCAACATTGTAGGCAATATTTTCACAAAAGCACTGCAAAAGCGCTTGGCCACTTTTTCTTTTAATGCAAATTTCAAGCGTGATAAGTGTAATGATACAGAAAAAAACAATACAGCAAAATTATCTTTTAATACTCTTAGTAGCAGATTCACTAACATGTGAAATGGTATGGCTACAGACTTTGCAGGCTATACCACTGTAAAAGTAAAAGATTGTATGTAAATTAGGAATGAGGTCTGGGCTTCTTTTAGCTTTTATTTACCTTTATGACATCCACAAAAAAGTTACTCTTACTGAAACATATTTTGTCCTTCTGAAAGATTAAAACATACTGCCTAAAAAAAGATTTCTTTTATTTGAAACACAATATATTCACTAAATTAATTTTTATTAAGGAGTAGCACCAATGAAAATTTAACCAACTTGCATAAAATGTGAAATGGAAAAAAATGTTTTTATACTGAAAGCAGCTTTCTTTTTTTTGTAAGCATCCTTTGAAAGTATTGATTAAAAGTCTTACCATGGCCATAGCATAGGGCAAATTAGAATGATGCTATACAATCTTGACCATATTCTGTCTTTTGTACCTCTGAGAATGTCATTGTATCTCTTGGGATTATGATTATTTCTGAAGTTAAAATCAGCTTTAAAAGAAAAAGGTAGCTTGAATCTCATTTTCAGGTGCATGGAGCTAAACACACACTTGGAGTAAATCTGTTCTCACATAAACCAGAGACCCATATTGTAATCCTCAGGGTTTTGCAGTGGTGGTTATATTCTGTTCTTTATAAGGAACTTCACTAGTTTTCAGCCAGCAATAATTGCACCTTGAAATTTGCTTACAGACCAAGAGACAGGGCTTGTGGACCAAGTGACCAGGCTGTCGTGTAGAGTTGTAAATTCTAGAAGATAAGGATTTGTTAGGAACTAAATGAAGTCAATCAAGGAAGAAATGATGGTGTAATACTGCTAAATAGGCATCAGTTTTGGAATCAATTTCTCCAGTTACATTATTCAAACCATTCAGTGGGCGACACACATGCCTTTCCTAACACGCAAAAAATCATACTGGTGGCTACCATTGTCAATGGATTATTAGCAATTGTTCTTAGGCTGATTTTCTGACATATCTCTGAACTTCTTTGACGATTCACAGCCATCCCACTAAACAAAATTATTGTTGGTTGCTGTCAGGCTATAGGAAAGGGGAGAAAATAGTTTTAAGCTATTACCTTATATTCAAAGGCAACATCAGTATGTGGTTAAGTAAGCTTAGTGTTGCTCCCATTTCCAAAGAATGTGAAATTGGAAATGTAAATTATAAGTTAAAGGTAAAATTGTTTCTTTCATCCAGCCTCCAACATTATTACTGAATATTTGAAACAGAGCTGATTTAAAATGCAACATAGCAAAAAGTTTTCTGTTTGTTTCAGCAGAAGTCTTTTAACTCTCTGAAGGAACAAGTTTTTGCCCAAGACCAAAAGATATCGTACTACCATTTTGTAATGCTGCAAGGGAAAATTAGTGACTCATATAACCTCACTGAAGTCATTGGTAAAATTACATCAGGGATAAATTTGAGAACTTTTTTATAAAGGGAACTGTTTCCTCTTCTTTGTTTGAAAAAAAAAAAAAAAAAGGAAAGAAAAAAATAACGACGTATTTAAATTGTGTTTTAGTTCTTAAAGAACTGAAGATTATTCTTTTGGAATCTTTCCTAAAACCTAGCGAAAAGACTACTATTAATGTCAGTGGCCGATAAATTAAGTCCTTTCAGGCACTTCTAGTGAGCTTGATCTTACACAGAAGTCTTTGTCAGTCAGGTCCATATAGGTCCACATACTATACCTTCTTAGGTATGTAGGTATTTATATCTATATATTTCACATGAATTATTTTCACTCAGTTTGTAAAGAACATAAAACTAATGAATGAGTCATTACCTTATGCAACTCCCCTGTAAAAATCGAGGGGAAGAAGGAATTTGCCCAATAGAACTCTAAAGAACTTTACAAATGCCACATGCAGGATCAGATTAAGACATGAGAAGCCAGAATTGAGTCACCCTTTGTTGTCTTTTTTATTTTCTCATTGTTTTATATTCAGCATGAAAGCAGAGGAAATAGTTACATTACTCACTGTAGGATTGAAAGTGCAGTTAAGACAAAAGTTTATCAGAGATTTGATCATATAAAATTCACATTGAAAATATAGAAGTAAAAATAGACTGGGTATTTAGACTGTTGCTAGGTTATTGAACACATGCTTCAAAGGATAATGGACTGCCTTTTCATCTTCATCCCACCTCTGCTCCTGAAGGAAACAAACTTTGTCAAAGAACATTGGTTGAAAAGTATCACCTGAGCTGTCAATGTATGTGAATCTGTAGACTCCAGCTCAAATTTTATTAAAATTAGTTTGCTGAAATAGCATAAGAAGCAAACTGTTTTTTTCATTTCATAAGCAGTAATGGTTGCCTTCCAAAAGTTATTTTAGGAGTTGTCATGTGAAAATACATCACCAACATGGGGTTTTTCTCAATACTTCATAACTCTGGTCCAATATCAGGACAAAAATCCCATTGTCTTTCAGGGAAATGTTGTGTTCTTTTGTGTGTGTGTGTGTGTGTGTGTGTGTGTGTGTGCTCTGTGGAAGAGTTTTTCTGAATTTTTATGCTCAGTAAGAAACTGTGTAGAAATAGAAAAAGAAAAATTGCATAACAAAACCCAATCTTTTTTCCATTCCACTTGGCTTGGTGGGTCCTACAAATACAAAATTTTCTGCATAGGTAGAGGTAGGAAAAAAGATTTAAGGCCTCATTTTCAAAGAAGATGTAGTGAATACATTTACCTACATTCATTTCAGCAATGAGCCCAGTAAAATCTGATCTCAGCTGAGTACTTCAGAATTTTTCGGAGAAAATAACTTACATACTGTGTAAATAAATACACAACTAAATGCAATGTCAGTCTTCAACAAAAGGCTATTAAGTGATTTTAATCCAAAATTCCAGTTAAAAATAATCAGTTATTTTAATAAGCACATTAAAAACACTGGGACTCTGAGTTAGGTCAAAGATCCACCTGGCTCAGCATGATTTTTCCAGTGGAGGTTGGTTGTAAAGGTTTGGGTAATTTTTATTCTGAAATAACCTCCAGCTTCCATCAGTCAAATTGGTGGTTCCATTCAGCTCACTATATTACACTGAAATGGAGAAGTAGGAAAAGATAATGAATAAATATGAAAACATTTGAAATTTTTATAGTTTTAGGCTTCATTACTAAATAGGTTGAGTAGTTTCTCATGTTTTGTTATGTATCATATTCAACCAGCCTTTTAGAGAACTCAAAAAGAATGTTGCAGTTGTAAATCAAATTCCTTAGAAAATTTGATCTCATTTAAAAATTAAACTGAACTAGAAAGGAAGAAAAGACAGCACATCATATGCTAGAATACTTATTTCTGTGTATGTGTGAAATAAAAATTATGTGATTTCCATACTCTTAGCAATTTCTTCAAGTATAATCTCTTCCTTCCATCTCCTCCCTGTTCATTCGTGTTTGTGTATTGATAAATTACACAGGTTTTTGCTTGCTACACATCTGAATGCACAATCTGAATAGGTGTACACAATCTCTAAGATATAATTTTCTTTTCATCTTTTTTTCCCCCTGCCATATCAAGAGTAAGTAATTTATGTACTACGACTTGTCCTTTTGACTGCTGATAACCCTATCAGTCTTTATCAAAGTTTGTATCTGAACTGAAACTTGTTACTTATTGGGACTATGTGTATACTCAGAGATCAAGATTAGGCTTTTGTTGGATCATCTTGTTGATAATGAGGAATTAGGGAAAAAAAAGAAGTAACCTGCATTGAGAAAACAATTTTGAAGCACATATACACCTGCAAAAGTCTTTCAACAGAAAATAGGTAATTCTAGAGGTAATAAAAAGGGAGGTTTCACTGTGTAGCTAAACAGAATTCAGCACCCAATATGTCAGCTTTACAAGACAGGTTATTAATTAACGGCCACTCTCATCAGTAGATATCAATCGTCAGTGACTGCCATTTCTGAATTTGAGACTAGATTTTTATTCTTAAGTATCCTTGCTCTCTGATCCACTTCCTTCTTTTCAGTACAAGCCATTCTCTTTTCTAGACAGAAAATAAACATGGTTGTGCCATATAGTTGATGGCATTCAGTTTATAAAATTAACATATTTCTGAACACCAGCGGAATAGTAGCATACAAATCAACTATAGTCAGGTTGTAGTGCAGAAAATGAGGACTGGAACAGATAAGACTATTTTTGTACCTGCAAATATGTGAAAGGCCACGGAAAAAATGCCAGTGGATAGTAGAGATCAACTTTCTCTAAACAGAGAGACACAAACATATTTTTTATAAGAAACATTTTGTTTAATACTTTAACTCTTTTTTTCTTGCTTCCAAAAACACTGGACCTCTTTGCAAATCAGTCCCAGTGATGCAAAAAAGTAAAAGAGACCTCCTAACATTTGCACTAACTTTACAGATAAGTGGTATAGTCTATAATAAAATATCAGGTAATCTCTTTGTGCGAAGTAGTTCTTTATGAAATAAGGAGTTAACTTCCTGCATAATAGGAGCAAGACTTCATGTTTTTGAGGCCTAGTTGGTTGTATATTTATGCATTTTTGGAAGATTTTCCTATGTTGGATGTATCTCTTCTCTCTTCAAATCTCAAAATACTTAGGGTTAAGTAGTATGATAAATATGCAGTGGCTACCACATTAAAGAGAAATTTCTGTGAGGTACTATGTCTTGGGAGGAAGCTTCCTCCCAAAATGAAATCCAGGCTACAAATTGTCATTATTAATGAATACATCCTAAGCTAAGACCAAACCATAGAGAGAAACGAACATATATTTTGCCTTGGTTTTGCCATTTTTTTTTTTTAATTTCAGGCTCAGGATGATATGGTAGAGCTGTAAAAGAGCAAGATTAGAACATTCCCAAAGTATCATTTGCACTTCCATTACTTCTGTACGAAAAATACATTTCTCTTTTTTTTTAAGGTACCAGTTCATATCAACTCTGCTGCCATGTAAGGAGATATACTGTAGTAACTTCCTCCACCTATAACTCTTTTTTAAATGTATGAAGCCCTTGGACTGCAGTAATCTGGGAATGTATGTTCAAATTCATATCATTGGTAGGAGTTGGGTGGAGGCAGATATTCTTTAAGGAGGGTGTTTGATGTTTCTACTGCTACCTTTTAAAAGAAGTTTAGAAGAGAGAGACTAGGAAGAGCTTCAAGGCAATGTAAGGCTCTGACATCACTGAGTCTCTTATAGCCTCTTTTAACTGGAAACTGCTTCTGGAATGCATTTGGGACTATAGCAGTATTTCCATCTGATACCTTGGTTTTATCTGTCTACTATCAGTATCAGCCACTGCTGACCCATAACTGACCTAGAGTAACTGGCAGAACTGTGACACTTTCCCACTCCCAATGCTTGCCTCATTACTCTGCTGGGCAGAGCATGTGCTTGTGTTTTTGGTTTGTGAATGTTATTAGAGTCCAAAGTGCATAGCACTCCTTTGTTCACAACACTGAAAGCTACAGTGATGTGAATCATCTACAATATCCTGTAGGAAACACCTGTAGAATTGATGACTGAGTTCAAAATGTTGGATTTGGTACTGGGTCTTTTGTTCTTTGTTAAAGTCTGCCAGAGGTTTTTTAAATCTTTTGGAAAGAATTGTAGAACCATAAAATCATAGAATGGTTTGGGTTGGAAGGGACCTTCAAGATGATGAAGTCCAACTCCCCAGCCATGGGCAGGGACATCTTTCACTAGATCAGGTTGCTCAAAGCCCCATCCAGCCTGACCTTAAACAATTCCAGGGATGGGGTATCCACAACTTCTCTGAGCAACCTGTTCCAGAACCTCACAACACTCATTGGAAAAAATTTCTTCCTTATGTCCAGTCTCATCTGCTATTTAATCTTCTAAGTTGTTTAGAGAAATTTTTGTCATACTTTTCTAATTTCTATCAGGTTTCCTTTATGGCATTCCTCCAAATTACATTTCTTCACGGTTTTCCATAGGCGTCCATCTTGAGTTTATACTCTCTTTTTCCATACATCTGAAAGCATGCCTAGTTTCTAGAGAAAAGCTGATTGAAAAATATGAAACCTTTTTTTTTTTTTTTTGACTACCACATTGCAGCCTTGTTTATATTTACCCATTTCTAGACACTTTAAACATGGAACCTACCTTTAGTATCTTAAAGAGCTATGTGCTAACATCACTGTATTTTATATCTCTGTTTTTCCTCCGGTTGCTCTATTATGGCATACAGAATTCTGTACTCCTGGGAGATTTTTACCCTTTGGAATACAACCACCACCCTCTCCAGATACAGTTGGACGCTTTCATTTACATTTACAAAGAATAATTATAGTTGTTTTCATCCAGTTGAATTAAATTTTCTCGTAAATTTACAGAAATCATGTGAGGAACCATTTCTGTTTTAAGTAATTTTTTCTTTTTTCTTCATGGTTTGATATGTAAAACTCAGAAGAGCACAATATGTGCTTCTGTTTTTGGGTAATTATCTTGTAGTTTTTATTGTGGGTAGGGAAACAGTGGGATAAAAGTGCCCAAATACTACAAGATGCAGAACACATATTTGAGCACGTGATTCTTAATGTGCTTAGAGGACCCTAAACTGCAGATGGAACATATTTAAGGCAGATCTTAGCTAGGCTCAGTGACTTATGTCATCTGGAAAGGACATGTAACCTGAAAAAATTTAAAAAAATGAAAGAAAGTGGGACAAAGTAGAAAAATATTGTATCACAGTTTCTCTCCTTTCTGCTGGATGAATGCAAGAGTTTAAGCCAAAGGAAACATACACTGACATGATGTGTTCCACAACAAGAAGCTGTTTCTGGAAGGATATTAGGGCTTTCAGCCTGAATCTTCTTTCCCCCGCCACTAAAACCATGAAACTGAATCTACATGAGAGTGAAGGCCTGCCACAAAGACTTCTTCTTAATGAGTTCCTTCACCTCCAACAGGATGAGTATTGGTACAGGTTTGCCTCTTTTTAGTAGATTTAATTAGACATAAGGCTTATTTTCCTAGATATTTCTGAACAAACTAGTGTTGAAAAAACTAACAAAGTGTAAATAGAGTTTATGACAAATGTAATACATGGTATTTCTCTAGAACAGATTTCTGCCCCATCATAAGACAGAAGACCACTCTCCTCCACTTTCTAACCCTAAGCATATGCTTTTCCTCTTGTTTGTTATGGCAACTTTCTTTTCTCCTCCTTTGTGGTAGGTGAGCCAATATTCCATTTGCTAATCCTCTCAAAACAAAAGAAAAGCCCAAGAAATGCTTTATGTAAAAATTCTTCGTGTAAAAATATATCAAACTGTGATGATGTTATGCATGTCATCTCCACGTTCCTTTCCGACCAGAGCAATCTACTTGTTTGTAAGGGAAATAGAACAGACACTGATAATGAATAACTTTGAGCTACATTCTTGCTTCAGTGGCTCAGTCAGTTATGATCGATTATTATTGCTCTCAGGCAGCTCTCTTTCCTTAAGAAAGGATTGACACACCAGTGCTGTAGTGATGGGCCTCAAGAAGTACCTTGCCAGCTGGAGTAGAAACTACTCCCTCTCTTTGTTTCAGCCTAGCAAGCCAATTTGAACAGAAAATAAATGCCCAAAATACAATATATGGACTCAGGAGTGATACTTCAGCTTTACAGGGCCATACTAGTTCCTGTGTTGTGTGGATTTGGGAGGCAATTCACTGGTGGGGCAACACAATAATCTAAGTCTTATTAAGTACAGCTCTTGAGCATTAGTGTCTTACTCTGTCATAACCGAAGTGCCATAAGGCTGTAGTTATTGATCACGGAAGAACAATAGCACAGGATTTGGCATGGTGCCTTGTGCACAAAGCATGTTGGGTACAATTGACCATGTACAGGGTGAAAGATGATAAAACAGCCCCTTCAGCTCAGTAACAGCTGGCACCTGGCATTCTCCTTGTTACAGACCATGAGGACTCTGTTGAGATGTGTGAACCATCACAGAAAATTTGTCATGCTTGCATCAATATATACATATTTCTTCATGAGGACACGTGGTCATTTTTACCACCCACTTTCCAAGGAACAACATTAATCCTTTTTCACTCCTCTACTTTTCCCCAGTTCTTAAGCATATATGGCAGAACTGCAGTAAATGCAACAGTGTGCTTCTTTCACTTTCTCCTGCTCATGTGTGTAAAATGTCTCTCTCTCTCTTAAAAATGCTAGCATTACTGACACAACAAATTAGAAAGGAATGTTGTGGCAACAGCTGAAAATTAACCAAACAGCATTTAGCCATGAATGGGGAATCACTATTTAGGCAGTTCTTGGCGATAACTGAAGTTCCGAAACACTATTGAGTACAGTAAATGACAGATAATGTTTAGATATCTGAATTTTAAATTTGGGTACAAGTTAGTTCCATGGAGGAGAGAAGGAAGACTCTGATCTAACAGATTCTTCCATTCCAATTTTCTGACTTTTGTGTACTTTGGTTGTTTTTTGCTTGTAAGTTTTAGCAATATCAGTCAAGAACTGAAGTATGACTTAGAAAGAGTATCATGCACCATGCAGAAAAAACGAAGATTCTGGGCCAGAATGATTAGAAAACATTTGAGATAAGCTGAAGAGTTCTGCCTCTTTTCTAAACACAGAAGGCTTACAAAATTTTATATATTTCTGCCTAAATTGCAGTGAGGATAATACTGACATTGCCATGAATTAGCAGGCTGGTGTTTCCCTTGCGTAACCTCCTCAGTAATCGCAAGTCATTCGGTAATGTATTCTTTTCTAGACATACAATCCTGAACGGTAAACATTTCTCAAGTAGAGTTCTAGTTCCCTGTATTCATGTTTTGTTTATTTTAAATGTGTACTAAAATAAATTAATTAAAAAAAGAACTGTATGCATTTCATGTCCTATGCATGAGTGCCCTGATGACTCATGATTCCACATAGGTACTACAATACACCTGGCCGATTCAAAGGGGCTCTATTAAAGAGAGAATTCGTAATACAGTTAGGCAGCATTATTTTTATGTCAGTGTTCTTTCATCTTCCTTCCTGCCCTATGTTTTCGAGTGGCTTTTCTCTTGCCTTCTATGTACTGCTGTTGAATATTAGTGATACTTTCTGTAGGCTTCATTTCATGAATAATTTCTTCTTAGCAGCCCTTTTTTCAGATTGATTGTCTGTCTTCTCATTGATGGTACCCGATAGACACATAGTTATGTTAATTATTAAGCAAAACGATGGTTAGACTCAGAGTTTTAACCCTTTAGACTGTTTCTTTGACCTCTAATCAAGATGCTTTTTCTTTCCAAACAAGATTGTGTTCATAGCTTCTTTACAGAACAACTTGGAAAAAGATAACATTGGGAAGAAAGACTTCAAAAACAGAGTGATTTCATAGAATAATAATTGGCTGGTCAGGAAGCCATCACTCACTCTTAATTAAATTGCTTCACCTGGAGATCTCGCAGTTCTAGTCAGAGTTGGTAAGAATCCTAGGCAGCTTGGCTCAACCTTGGTATACTAGTATGTGCCAGCAGCCTACGATATTTTCTTCAATATAAAGTAAAAAAAATGATATTTTAATTGTTATTCAATAAACTAGGAAGCAGAGATCTTAGAAGAGGGTTATAACAAATGTTTAGACTAAAATTTTATTTGGTCTTCAAGACTTTTAAAATGGCCCACATACATCAAGGTTACAGCAGCCTCGTGCTTTGCATTGTCATTGCAATATTCAGTCATATGGTAAGAGTGAGTGATTCACTTGCAGTTTAGTCTAATTCATCTGTCCTTGCATATGATTTTCTTGCTCCTGTGTTTGCACATGACCTAGTTTTCTTTGCACTTGTATCTACTGCAAGTATTTATAACAAAGTTACTTAAACACAAAACAGAAATAAACCATTCAAAGATTCCTACGGTACTCTTCTGCTCCGTTCCACTGGTAAAAATGACCAAAGAATATTCTAAGCAATCAGTCGATCTATTTTACTTGATGACTGATCCTTCATTTGGTGAGTGCTGTTAATATCAGGTATATGTGCAATGTTGCAGATTTAATGGCTTTTATATAAATTACTTTAAAATCACACCTTAAAATACTTAATGAACCTTACAAATAGAGATTAAGTAGACATTATTTATACAAATCTTTTAAAGAATACTTCTTTTTTTCCCCCTAACCATTCATGCTCTTGCAGTACTTTACCTAAGGCTACAGGTTCCTTTAGTGTCTTAATCTTTATTCTCCTCAGTTTGGTTATTGTTAGCCTACATTCAAGATTGTTCCAATTTTTCAACTGCGAAAGAGCAGATGGATAGGTCTAGTGCAAATAAGCTAGTGCTCTGTGATGGCAGTAGAAGAGTGCCAAAACTGGCTGGAATCTAAGACTAACTCCTGTAGATAGATGAAAGCCCCATCACGACTTTGCTTGGCAGGGCTGGAGCAAAGGTAAGACAACAGAGAGGTGCATAATGAAGGTAAATGTGCTGAAACCCTGGAAACTGCTGCTACCATCGAGGGTGCTGCCATTCTAACTCTATAGCAGTAGAGTGAACAAGAGATGGCAGCAGCAATAAAGAAATTGTGCCTGGAGGAGGACGGAGAAGAACAAAAGCACACTGTGGTACTTAGAAACTCTTGCTGCAATCTGAACTCTAACAGGGACTCTGTGAGGCAGCGGTGGGGGCATATTTGTGCCTCTGACTGATTTGTGAAATACAAGCAAACAAAGCAAAACTGATGAGAATCAGGAAAACTGTGTCAAAGCTTGACAGTGCCAGATTGGATAGATACTTTTGGGCTGTTCAGGTAGTCAGCCAAAGATTTCATCCTTGCCCAAGTACTGGCTGTTGTAACATACCACATGACCAGTTTCGTTCTAATGCATGTTGCAAAAACAGCTCATATGTGCATACATCAATGCATATGTGGACAGTAGTTTTGCACTTGGGGGAGCCTGGTCGTATTAAAAACAGGATGGTGAAAGGCATGTCATGTAACAAATATTGCCATTTTGTTATGTTTTTGATATTTATTTCTTTCAGCACAATCTGGTATTCATTTTACTTCTTCTGAAATAAAACAACAGATGCCCCAAAGAATTCAGATCCTATCACTTTAGTAACTATTCTGATGAGAGATATTTTCAGCCTTCATAAAAACATGCAGTTCAGAAAACTGCCTGCTATATGATATACATTATATATTATATACCATATAACATTTTTTTAAGGTATTCTATTGTTCTACATTTATTTAATGTCAGTCTTGTAAAGTACTTCTGGGCACTTCAGTGTAAGTAAATATCTTTATCTAGTGCTACTTCACTGAGTAGTTCTTACTGATTTTTTAATTTTTTTTTACTTAGACATGTACAAGATTTTTCAGAGAATGTTTTAATGAATTATTCTTGTGTTAATATGAACAGTGTACCATAACACTTTTTCCTTTATTTTTTGAAATGATAATAGACAACTCATCTGAATTAGATCTTGAAATCTGATCAAATGTTCCAGATGTTCTAGTATGAACACTACAGTTTCTCTGTGATCCATGTCAGAAATGCAGCTGTCAACACTAAAGCACACCTGCCACCAGTTTGCTGTCAGCAAATTATTTTTCAGTTTTATTAGGAAGTGCAGTAAATTGCCAGAACAAAGCTTTGGTCTCAGATTGTACCTTATCTCATATTCCAAATTCACAGGTTTAAGAAAGTTTACATGGAAATAACCTTGAGTCTGAAAAGTCACATACTAAAAAGTTTTGCTTCAAAATAATACTGTAGATGTCTTCAGAATGTTGTTCAGTAGAACAATGCAAGCTGCTAGGAACTGCACAGGTCACCTATGCCCTGTTGAGACTGTGCATGTAGAGTGTGTAACTGAGAAAGGAGTATGGGTCTTACCACTTTCAAAAAAACAATTTTTCACTTTACCACAAGTAGTTCTGGAAGCAAGAGAAATCCATGGGTCATTATCATTCAAACTAGGATGGATTTGGAACCGATTGGTAGACTGATGTTCTGAAGGGACATACATTTATGTATGCTAAAATACATTCAGCAGCTGAAGCATTGACTTTCCAGCTATTCTTTCACTCTGTGTCTCATATAAACTATGGCTTTTTGTGCAAGGTTCTAATCTGATACCCTTTACAGAGAATTTAGTCTCTAAACCATGTAACATAATTTTTTTGTTATGTAAGATTCTGAGAAGGAGATGAGGTATAGCACATTTTATATAGGATCACAAGTTATAAGACTTGAACTGTATGCTCCCAAATGAATTATTAGACTTTTATCTGCTGTGCCACCTTGCTGGAGGTTTTATGGCTTTAGACTACATTTGTGAGTTATGTAAGACTGCACAATCAACCAGCACCTGATGCTTTTATCTCCTAAAATAAAAAACATTTTGCAGGGTGGGAGGTTTTTTCCCCCTCTCTTTTTTGGAACTTTTTTAAAATTTTATGAAATAGTTTTTAAAACCATGCAATCAATGTGCATTTGAGATCCTATTTCTAAAACATTATATTTTAATTGAATGTTGTTATGAGAGTTCAAAAGGCCTTAGCTTTTTTCTAGGCCTCCTTTGTTCAGGTGCGTATCATTTCACTATTCAGATTTTCCCATTCCTGCTTTCTACTAACTTACCACAGAGATTTTGAATTATGTGAGTGAAATTATTTGTGCTTCTATGTGAACAGAACTGTACACTGAAAAAGGACTAGCTAGCATAACTCCTGACGCAATATCTGAGCACCTGATTTGCAGAGAGTTTACTGACTTTTGCCTTGAGACACCACCTCTATGCTTTATGTGTTTGTGAATATCTGAAGCTCATTCTTTAGATGTAGTTTTAGTGGTTGTAATAGAAACAGTAGAGTAATGTGGATGCAGACAGTTTCACTTTGCTCGGTTATAACTGATTACAGAAAACTCAATTGCTAGCCAAGGCAAACTATGCATTAAGTAGAATTTTGTCTTACTAAGTATGGAAAACCTGTTAATTGGTCAGCCGCTTCATGGTGGGTACTGGCCTAAATCAAAAGATTCTTATCTGCTTTAATTTTGAAAACATTTGTTGATGTCATCATCTGTAGAGTAATGCTTAGTCTCCAGAAACAAAATCTATTTTCTTTTCCTTTTTTTTACAGCAGGAACTAAGGATTCCTCAGGCCACTGCTTTTCTGTCCTTGTCAAGCAGTACAATGCTAACAGCCATATATATGTACCCAATCAAGAGTCAAATGTTTGACAGTTTCAGAACACTTTTGTGGCTTGCTTTTGCCCAGGGAAGGGATCTCTTTAAGCCTGCTATTAAAAACCCCACACTCCAAATAAGTTTACTACATAGTAAACCTGCTTCTTGACATATAGCAAGTGGTGTTGGTGTTCCAGCACACAGAATATATGTACAAAACAGTAGGATAATTTGGTTCAGAAGAAACCTCTGGAGATCTTCTATTTCATTTCCCTGCTCAAAGCAGGGCCAATGCCAAAGTGAGATCAGGTTGCTAAGGGTCCTGTCTATCAGAGTTTTCAAAATCCCCAAAGTAAGAGGTTCCACAGTCTCTTTTGGCATCTGTTCTAATGCTTAGACAAAACATTTTATGATTCTGTGTGCTAGCTGCTAATTTTCAGACAATGACTCTTATTATGACTTTTGCTCACGCTAACTTGAGGATGCTCTCTTTCAAAGATTGTCATGAAAAGATGTATAAATTGCACCAAGGATGCAGTCTTTAGCTAATGTGTGTAAGTCTGGCTGATATTTGTTCATGTCTGATGTGAGATTCTCCATTGAGTCTGATCATGATTTAGAATGTTACCAGTAGCAGAATTTTGGTAGGTTTTTTCTCCCATGAATACAGTATGATTATTTATCCTGGTGAAAAGCTTCTAACAATAGTAAATTTACACATTAATAAACAGATTCTAAACCTAGGTAAAATGTCACAGCAAATAACACAAAGAAAATTGTTAATTGCAAAAAAACTCCCCACAAGATACCCTCCCTTAAGTCTTTGTCTTCAGCTGTTTTTAAAATCTAGTTTCCTCTTTTATAATGCTTGTTAGTTGCAAATGGTATTACTGACATATATCAATTAATAATGAAACTGCAAAGAGAAACGGATAGAATAAAGTAAGAAAGAAATAATGGGAAAATAAGACTGGGATTTTGTTTTCGTAAAGTTCTGATGGGTTTTCCATCACATGTTTAGACATTTAAACCTCTCCTGATATGTGTTTGAAAAGAATGTTTTTCTCTTTGTCTCTTTTTTTTTTTTTTAACCAACAACTTGA
>VYXH01009690.1:143933-197618 GCA_013397275.1 Burhinus bistriatus | reverse complement strand
GAGACATGGTTTAGTGGCAGACCTGGTAGAGTAGGGTCAATGGCTGGACTACATGATCTTAAAGGTCTTTTCCAACCTAAACGATTCTATATGATTCTATGGTGTTGCTGGTACACTATGTTGAAACAAGCATTTGGACAGTCCTTGCTCCATCCAAACTGTGTGACTATGGACCTGCTAAGATGTCACCATGCAAGTGACATCCCTTCCACAGAGCACCAGCAAAATCTCAGCACTGGTGTGAGTGGTTCTGGTGTGGACAGTAAGTGAGTCTGGTTTGTGTTCATTGGACTAACTTTGGCAGGGTCACCCTCCACAGAGCTCATGATCGCCCTCTCTAAGGAAAGGGCTATATGTAGTATGATCCTTCCTTCTGCCTTGCAGGAGCTGAGTCAGTCCTTTTTACACAAAGTGGGAACCCTCTGTATCTCATGGCACAGTGGTGCTCACAAAAGCAGAGTCATGGCGATGACACAGGAACTCTCTGATGCTTCTCCCTCCCTAGGGAGAACTTCTGTCAGGCATCAGTGTCAGACAGAGAATCTAGATTTGGGGGTATACCACAGTAAGCCTCAGTACTATCAAATGGAAATACTTCTGCTTGCTTCTCTATACACATAGTCTATGTGGAGTCACCAGAAAGCCACAAAGATCTTGATGTGAATAAATTTGCTGCAGTAAAGTGCTCTTGTTTCTCCGACAGGGGCATCCCTTTTGCTTTTAGGCTCTGGGACTTTCAAAGGCAGAGGTTCACCATCTTGCTGTTGGTGAACAGGAAGGGTCAGGACTATGGCAGTAGGAGAACACGGCAGATCCAGATTGAAAGTGGCCATTGATCCATCCATCTGTCTTTTTGTTCTTGGCAGCTCAGTCCTTAGAGTCTCAAACGTGCAGGCCCCAATGGCAAGGCAACACTTACACTCTCAGCACTTATATTTCTACCTGAGAAGACATTCCCCTCTGCTCTGGAGGAAGCTTTCTTCCTGGCACACAGGGGAATTAGCAGTGGGTAAAGACAGATGGTAGCAAAGGGCAGACCTTGGGGCTAATTTGCACTGTTCCACCTTGACTTTTCTAAGGCTCCTCTCCAGTGCCATGAAATTCAGTGTATAGAGTGGTGCGAGAAGAAGAAAGATGTTAGATAAAGAGAAAGAAGAATTTGGGAGGAGAAGGCAGCATGGCTAAAGGAGGTAGATGAAGGCAGATCTGATTGGGGCTAGGGGTGACTGTGGGACTCAGGCTGGTAGGTGTGCGGATCTGTGGCCAAGCAGAAAATAGAATTAAATGAAAAATGGCCATGAGGATGCCACAGGGACAAAAGCTAGGGGAGTTAGAGACCAAGCCGTCCTGCAACGGAGACCACAGTTCCCTTGATTTAAGAGATCATGCCTTTTGCTCCCCTTCCTCCCTCTCACCTTAACCTGACTGCCTACAGCTGCTGGACAGGTGCTGCTGCCTGACGCTTCGACGAGCAGCACACTTAATCAGGGTGTCCCTGCCCATAGCAGGGGAGTTGGAACTAGATGATCTCTAAGGTCGCTTCCAACTCTAACCATTCTATGATTCTATGATTCTAATAGGGCCAAGCTTCTCCAGCCCCTCTAGGACCAGAACAAGGGAAGGGGTAACTATGTTGTTAAGGAACACATATGTGCATTAGCACCTGGGTTTGTAAGAGCCCCATGTTTGATGGATTCCTGGAGCCCTAATGAGAAATGCCAGTACACAAACCAGACCATGTAGGAGGCAGAGGGTGGGGGGCAGGGGTTGTAGGGAAAGGAGGGCTAGCTGATTGCCACGGGTATCAGAGCTGTCCAGGCAGGGATCGGGGAGGAAGAGGGGATGGGGAGGTGGGATAGGGGAAAAGGCAAGAAAGAAACCGAAAAAAAGTCTGTGTGTCTTTGTTCATTGTCCTTATTGGTTTATTAATGACAAACTAATGACTCCCCACTCCAGTTCACTGACTACCTAGCCCTCTGCTCAGCAGCCTCCACTGGTGGGGTGGGACAATGCTACTGAGGGTGCCTGGGAAGGTGCTGGATGGGCTGCCCTGGCTGTGTTCTTTTCTCTCACTCCTTCAGCCTCCCTTTTTTCCCTCACCAATATGGCATTGATCCGGCTCAGTGAGAATTTCCATTTATATTTCAGCCTTGCCTGTGACACCGTCCCTGAGTCCCTGCAGCTCTGACGTGTGCTCGCCCGCTCTCCCAAATGCTCTGCTTCACTCAGCCCCTCCTTCTCCTCAGCCTCTTTGCCATTTCTCACCCCCCCCAAAGCAATCCTCCCCTCTCCCTCTGACCGTCCCCCATGCCGCCACTGACGTCTGCTCTCTCAGTCACTCCATTTTTCCCTGACACGTCTCAGCCCCTCTCCCTGTGCTCCCAATTAACACAGTCGCCAGGTTTAGCCGGGCAGCTGGCGCATCCAAGTCTGCACGGTGAAAAGATGGGGATTTCTGCTTCAGAGCAAAGCTGCGTACGGGCTTTCTGGTACCTGGGGCCACTCTCACAAATGCTCAGGCTTTGGTCTTGCCTCGCAGTGGACAGTCATAGCCCAGACTCCTAGGGATCACCAATAGGCAGGGTGACTCCCCACCTCCCTGTTCACAGCCCCCCACCGCACCAAAAAGCCTGTCCCATGCATCTAGAAGCTGACACATTGGATGTCTCTTGCTCAGGCTGGCTGGCCAGGTAATTGGAGGAGCAGAGGATCCCCCAGAGAGCCTTAAGAAGTGTAGATGTGGCATGTGTGCTAAATCTGTGTCCCTCAGATTAAATAGGCTGGGCAGGCCTGTGCTCCCATGGGCTCTGGAATTGCTCAGGCTATGAAATAACCCCTGGAGGATTAGTATGGCAACCTAAGCATTAGATCCCAAACACCCAGAGGTTGGGGGCCAGAGTTTTGCAAGTCTCCTGCTCAAGCAGCCCTGCTCCCACCTGTAGCCAAGAGAGCTGTTGCAGTGATTCACCCTCTGCGCCCAACATCTGGACAGGTGAACTGTCCTCCAGTGGTGGCTACCTGCGGTTCCATCCCTTCACTGAGCTCCTGTTGAGCTCACTGGGGAAGGGTGCTCAGGGATTTAAATGAGGCTGTGAAGCAGGTGCTGCCCTCATTAGAAGAGAAGATGTAGCACACAGAAGAAGAGAGGATGAGAGAGAGGGGAAGGAAGGGAGGTGGAAGCCGAACATTCTCGCTGCTGACAGGGAAAATGATCTTGGTTTTGGGAAGGGGTGGGGTCTTCCTGCCCTGCCTCTCTCTTCATCAGGGTTAGAGGGGCGAATGATACAGGCAGGCAGAGTCTCGAGATGGTGAGAAGTGAAACAGGCCATGCCATCTGGGTGCGGCACCAATTACACGTGGCCAAAGGGGATAGGGAGGCACTGACTTGGAAGGACACAGAGTTCCCACACACTGCGACGCACGCAGGGTGAGCGTGGCAGCACCTGCAACAGCTGTGGGGAGCAGGGGCCACTGCATGGGGCCCACCACTTGCCATATCTCCCCATCCACCCCTCTCTGGTAACATTCCCACACCACCCATGCAGTTACTCACACACAGCGAGCCAGTGCTCCTGCCCTGTGCCTTACAGCAGCCCCCTGATGCACACACTGTGCTCCCACCCTGCTCTCTGCACCTCCAGATGCAGAAGCCATCTAAGGAGTCCCTGGGCAAGGCAAATGATGCAGCAGGAGACTCTAGGACTCCCTTTCTGCTTAAGGATCAAGTGGGGCTCATGCTGATGTAAAGGAGGGAGAATATCCAACAAAAACACAGCAAAAGGGAGGACATTGGGGACCAACACCTTAGGAAAGCTGGAGTACGTGGAAGCTTTCAGAGAAGATGGAACAGGGGATAGCAGCAGACACTTATCATAGATGGTTTAGCCCTGGATGGAAAGGCTTCTTTTGCTTCAGAAAGCAGTCCCAGCACTGAGAGGGAGACATTTGGTTGAGAAGATCTGCTGATTTCACTGCCTGCAGGGACCACGCATGGCAGTGTCTTCCTTCTGGTTCTGTCTCTACCTGTTTCCCCATCCCTCAAAGCAGCCACCAAAGCAGAGGAGATTGAAGTTTGCAATGTTTCAAAGTAATTTTTTTTTTTCCTCCTGTCCTAAACCATGGTTCTCCCTCCCTTTCCCCAGCCTGGCCCCATGTGCACGCTCTGCAGAGGGTAAGCTCATCACAGCAGCCCTGCTCATCGGCGTAGCCAGTGTTTAGAAAATGCCACAGCTGAAATTATCCTGTCGTCAGGTCCCTTCAATGGAGGGCTGACGTCACTGTGCCTGCCAGCAGCTAAGCAGGGAAGGTGCTCTCCCCAGGCACCCCTTCCACCTCCCTCCCCGCTCCAGCCCTCCTCCTTCTGCCTTTTGGTATCTAGCACACCTCCTTGCTCTATTTAGCCTACCTACTGTGAGCTTTTTAGGAGTCTTACACGTTCCCTGTTGCCTTTATTTCAGCAGACCTCCTTTAAGCACCTGCAGTGCAAGTTATATGCCAGTGCTTCCTCCCAACACATGAGGACTCTCCCTGCCACCCTCATGTTTGTATCCCAGGGATGGTGGAGGGCAGCAATTGTGGGAGCTGCATGGTAAAGATGCTGAACTCTGACTTTGTGTTGTCCCCAGGGAGCAAAAGAAGGAGCAGGAATGGCCACCCAGAACTTCTGTTGCACAGGACAAGGCTGAATCAGAGGCTGGAAGTTAAAGGAGAAAGGACTGGTGGCCATGTTGGGAGCTGGATATCTAAATCACAGCAGGCTTCTTTTGAAAACCTCAGCCAAAATACCTCTGTAACTCTGAAGGGGACATCTGATTTACAGACTTCTCCATGATTACCTTGTTTCCAAAGATTTTACATGGTAGTAATGTGAAATTCCTGCTACTCCACATACAGAGTTCACCTGTCACCCTGCATCCTTCCCCCAACTCCCTGATACCTGAGAGAAGGGTATACTTGAAAAATGCAAAAGATGCAGAGAATGTTATCATGATGCAAATTGGAGACTATGTGACTGCATCACACATACTGCGGCTTTGGAGGCTGAGGGGGGATGAGGAATCCCATCTGCACACACCAAACCCGGTGAACCACCATCAACTCAAAAGGCATGCAAGTATCAAGCTGGGCTCCTAAACGTCTAGGATCCCTGTGCTCCCACACTCCAAGGCTACTCTTATACAAGGGAACTTGCACCTGCTCACTGCAGAAGTATGGCAATGCCAAGGGTATGTTCGGCCATGCAGTTCATAGCTATCTATGCTAGGCATGCAGCTTTTCCAGCAGTTCTTGGGTGGGTATGACCTGTTGCAGCGGGTCCAGAGGAGGGCCACGAAGATGATCAGAAGCTTAGAGCACCTCTACTATAAGGACAGGCTGAGAGACTTGGGATTGTTCAGCCTGGAGAAGAGAAGGCTCCGGGGAGACCCTATAGTGGCCTTCCGGTATCTGAAAGGGACCTACAAGAAATCTGGAGAGGGACCTTTTACAAGGGCATGTAGTGATAAGACGAGGGGTAATGGCTTCAAACTGGAAGAGGGTAGGTTTAGATTAGATCTCAGGAAGAAATTTTTCACTCTGAGGGCAGTGAGGCACTGGAACAGGTGGAACAGGGAAGCTGTGGAGGCCCCATCCCTGGAGGTGTTCAAGGCCAGGTTGGATGGGGCTTTGAGCAATCTGGCCTAGTAGGAGGTGTCCTTGCCCATGACAAGGGAATTGGAACTAGATGGTCTTTAAGGTCCCTCCCAACCTAAACCATTCTATGATTTTATGTGTTTACTTTGGCTCAGTCCTCAAAGCTTGGCCTGGCTGCCATCCTCGTGTTCTTCCTGGCTGCCTGGGCTGACATCTGCAGGGGTGGCTATAGTCACCCCATGGCTGGGTGCCCCAAGGAGCTTGTGTCCCCAACCAACACATGCCCAGAAGAGCTGAGGAAGAAAACTTGACACTTTATGAGTCAACTTGGTACTTAATGAGTCCCGCACCTGCAGGAAAAACGATGCAAGGAAGAGAAGGGGATTTCCCTGGGGAACATTAAGAGGAAAAAATGCAGTGGGAACAAACTTGGAAAAATACAGTGCCTGGCAGGGGAATCTGAGAAGGCTGGGAATGGAAGGCAAAGGGGGAAGGCAACCATTGAGGAGCAGTGGCAGAGCAGGGGACAGGGTTCTGGCATTGCAAGGAAAGGAGGATGGGGCACGGGGGAGGAGTGGAAGAGAGAGGGTCAAAGTAACAGCGAGGCAACTCAGATTTCTCATGCTTGGCACTGTGCAGACACAGGTAACAGGGTAGAGTCTGAATGCCAAAGGGTCTGATCCCAGAATGGAAGTAAAAAATGGATTTTCACAGGATTGTGGGATGTTCTGACATTGTTTTGCACTTAGATCACCACAGGATAGGAAATAACACCAAACCAGGCAGATACCTTTAGAAACCCTTTCTCCTTTACATCAGCAAACTAGGCTGAGAAGGGTTGAAATCAGGGAGTCAAAGAAAGGCTCTGAGAAAGGGTGAGCCTGATCCCAGCAATGCAACCTCCAGTGCTGGCTGCAGCGAGGTCAGAGCCCTGCCTTGGAATGATCTCCTGCGGTCTGCACTGTGCTGCCCCAGGAGTCCCCTCCTCTCTCCTGGAGGAGAGAACGTTATTGCACTGGAATTCTCTTCATTCATTTTAGAGGTGACCTTTTCTGAGAACCGCTATACTCATTACTCTCCTGGCCAAGTCTGGCTTGCTATCAAGCTTCTCCAACAACTTGACAGGCTGTTGTTGGTGCCACTGACAGCTGAGGAGGCACAACCCTTCACATGTGAATGCTCTGAACCTCCTTGTCCTTTCCCTTGTTTCGTCCTCTCCTGATTGAAGAGTTTCCAAGCCAAATGTTACTGTTTCTGGGTCTCCCTAAAGAGTGTTTCTGAACATTTCAGGCAGTAACCTGGAGAGCACTTACTTTCTGATTGAAGAGATGAGGCTCCATTAGTGAAGAGAGGGAGCAGAATGTGAACGAGAGTGGGAGCCTGCCACCAGCAGAGTCCCCATTCAGCGCTTTAGGCTGTCCCCTCTCTTGGTGCCATTCATCAATTTAACCCAATACGATGCCATAGTTTTAAGTGACTCCAGCACTAGAAACTCTGTCAGGCATGAGATTTATGGAGTGATGTGCGACAAAGCTACTTCCTCTGCCAAGTCATGTGTTGTGCTCTTTTTCTTTCTTTCCCAATATTTGTGGAGCTAGAAAATTGGCTCCTCACTGACTTATCCAACTGGTTTGTGAGACCGGAGAAAGGACCATCATTCCTGCACTGGACTGAAGGAAAAGAGGGAGGCTGCAGAGGAGGAATCAGCATGGGGCATGAGGGGGCCACAAAGACTCAGAGGAGACTTAAGATGGTTTTCAAGAGTAATCCAGAGCGTTAGGTTTTCTGTGCTTGTTCTCAAGCCCTCCTCCCTGTTACCTACACCTACCCACGAGGATGAACTTGGTTCAGACCTATTACTGTTTTCTCCCTTATTCATAGCATGAGGCTCACCAGTGCTGTCAGGAGCCTGTTGGGAAGCAGAAACCAAGTAGTTTTCTGTGACAGCTGGCAGCATGCCTGGCTCTGGGTCTCCCAGAGTGGCTAAGGCCGGGCATGCTGAACAAAGCGTGGCAACAGTAGGGGATGACTGTAGCCTCCTCTCAGATTTCTTTGCCCTGAGATATCCAAAGGGCCAGTCCCAGTCACAGTGGAAGCTTCAGCTTTGACAGTATCCTGACTGGATGCTCAGTGGGGCCATAGAGGGAAGGTACTTGGGAAAAGGCAAGAAGGATATGGTGGAGGTAGGGAGGAGAAGGATGAGCAATGGAAGACAGAAAGGAAGAGGGGCCCTGAGAAAAGCAGCAAGCATGAGAGGAGTGTGTATCAGTAGCGCATGAAGCAAGAAGCGTGCAGCTCTCGAGTGCTTTGCTTTCCTGATGCTCTTCTGCTTAATGCACTCTGTGCTTGTCCCCTTAGATCCCATTTCTGTCGGATTTAGCAGCGGCCCTGTTAGCCTCACACTAGGTAACCAGTTTGTGGTGAAAACAAGAAGAGAGAAGCCCCCAACCACCCCTGGCAGACCAGCTGTCACAATGGATTGGCTTCCAGCCCCTTGCCAGCTGCCCCCAGCACCGGCTGTCTGTGCGAGTTAAGAGCCTTCTCCTGAGCTGCTGAGAACTGCCACAGCTAGCCTGTATCATTCACAGCATCCATGAGCACAGAGCTGCTGTCCGGACATCGTATGCCCTGCAGCTCCTTGGGCACTCAGCTGGTACAGAAGGGAAGCAGCATATATTTGTGTGCATGCGTGTGCCACGCGCACACACACCCCCACGCACAGACACTTAGCTGCACAACTGTGCAACGGCAGCCTGGGCTGGCACCTTGCAGGCACAAATCCAAGCTGCCACTTAGACTTTCACAGGCTCGCACTGAGCAACTGGGCACGCAGGGTGGGTGGACGTACACACACACACGCATACAGCCTAAGCGCGTGGGCAAGGAGAGGTCTGTATGTATAGGGGCACATGGTGCATGGGCACAAAGCAGTGTGCACACAGTGAACAAACGTGCATAGGCACATCGCAAAGTGTCTTTCCAGCCTCTCTCACCCAGTCACTCTAAGTACAGCTTGCTTTCTGTTGCATGACATTGTGCCTCCCCTGCAACATCATGGTCTTTATCACCCACTCACTCAACTATATGAAATGGGCCGATTTGGCTTTCTCACACCAAAACCTCCTGCCACCTCTGTGTGCTCATGCACGTGGCTCCATTCCCCTTCCACACTCCTCGTCCCCATCCTCTCACCTGCAGCCAGGTGCGTGCCCGTGGATGCCAAGGTCTGGCTTCCCAGACCCGGAGTGGGGTTGTTTACTCTGTGTCAACCAAAAGCCCGGTTCCTGAATTCATCTGAAAGAGTGAAAAAACCTTGTGTGCTTCATTCCTCACCCCGCCCCACGCCCCTGCATCTCTCACCACTCCTCATGGGGTCTGGCTGCTGCTCTGGACTTTGAAGACATTATTAACATTACAAAAAGGGCTGTCACTTTGCAGCAGCCAGATGAAAAACAAGAAGTTGCCGCAATTAGGAATTTATTGGGGAAGCCAGGGGGAGGCAGCACCCGTAGGGTGATGGAAAAGCAGTGGGCTGCCCTCATCGCCTGCCCTCCTTCCCCTGTCCCCTCCTCTCCTGCCCTCTCTCTTCTTCCAGTTGTCTCTCTACCCTTTCCTCTTTTCCTTCCCGGTCTGTTTGTCTCCCTGCTGATGTCCTGCCGTGGCACTACCTGCCACGGGCAGCATCGCTGCACGTTAATTAGGTCCTGTACAGTTCTGCAGATGAATGCCGCTGTCAGCTGGAGCAGAGCTCCAGCCTCCCCCATGTCCACACACACAGGCTCCTGCTTCCTCCCCATCCCCTGGTAAATAGAGCTGTCAGGAGATCATTTATCCATAATGGCCCTCTGTGATAATAAATTTTTGTTTATGGGGGCATCAAGGAGGAAAAGACAACAAAAATGAAGACAGCCCCGTGGCGGTAGAAATACCAGCTGTATAGCACATCGGGTGATGTCCATGGGGAAGTCTGTTAGGAGAAAGAGCATGAGAGTGGGTGAAACACATGGAAGGCCCAAGGGTTGATCTGCTGTGCCAGACCTTGACTGACTTTGCCAGGAAATGCAGGCTTCTTCCCCCAGACCTGCTCTCCCAGCCTGCTGGCATCTTCCATGATGATGGAGGAGGGAGATGACGATGCTCCCCTGGAGGGAGGGAGCAAGGCTGGGAGGCAGGGGGAGAACTCCCAGTGTAAGCAGGAGGCAGGGGAAATTCTGGTTGTCATCAGATGAGAGGGACACATGGTGGGTTGTGCATGCGACCAGGCATGAAAGGATCAGGAGCCTTTCCTGATCTTGGGCACCCACGGACTTTGCGAGGGTAATGCCTACTTCTCCCTGGTCTTTCAGCCTGGAAGCTGGTGAGGATACTCAGCAACAGGATGACATTGTGGTTAGTGACTGGGGACCGTAGATGCAATAATGCATGGCCAGTACCATTTTTTTGGGGAAAGGGTTATCCTATATGGAGAAAAAGGACCTTGTCAGTGCTTTGGGAGAAAGAAGAACCTGAGAAAAACAGAGAGAGGAGACAATCACCTCCTGGAAGTATGAGATGGGCTGCAGGAACTGGAGGGGAAGGAGGAATGCAGGTCTCCAAGCATGTCGGCTAGAAGAGTGGGAGGCAGAGGGAGGGAAGCAATGAAATGAGGCTGTCTTTATTCCCTTCTCTGGTTCTTGGCACCTGGGCCAAGCCTATCTGTTGCTGTGCAATTCCATGATATCTGGCTGCCCTGTCCTGACATGGCACGGCAGAGCTGGCAGAGATCCACTCCAGGCTCCCTGCCCTGGCCTCAGCCGCAAGCCTCCAAAGGCTGCTGCAACCCAAAGGAGGAGACAGGCAGAGCTACCACAGTCCCTGGTGCAGTGGCAGCCCAGAGGGACCCTGTCTTCTCAGCAAGTGCTGGGGCAAAGGCAACGCCTCTCCCCATCTTTGGCAAAAGCCACAGACAGCTCCAGCAGCAGGTCATGGCAGCAGCCTGCTTGACATTGTGGGTGCTTGTTCTTGCTCACAGGGGAGGCAGTCTGGGAGAAAGGATTTCAGCTCTTCTCCTGTCACTTCCCCTTGCCTGCCCTGTTTTGACCCAGATGCATTACAGTATAACGAATCTGTGACTCCCCTCGGGATTTCACAGTTGTTGCTGTGCTGCGTAGCACAACCGCTCACAATTTCACGGTGGTGGCAAGGCTGGCGTTCATGCCCTCCTCCCCTGGAAAGGTCCTTGGGGACAAAGGAAAAGCTCTTTCAGGCTACATTTGAGCTTCAGGACTCCAGAACGCTTCTCAGCTATGGTCACTGCTCTGCAATGTACCCCTGTCCTGTGCTGAGCCCATGTGCGGTGAGACCACATCATCTGTGCCTGCCTGACGCAGCAGGGCCAGGATCCAGGTGGGCAGGGACCCACGCCATGCTACAATCTCCCTTCATCGATTCTCATCCTTCATCAATGTAGGATAACAATACCAAGGTATGCTGCAGCCCAGTCTAGATGTAGTCTTTGCAGGAGCACAACTGAGTCGCACAGAGGAGATGACTTCAAGCCTTCAGCAGAGGTGGGTAATGCACAAACACATACAGCATGTCTGCAAACAGGAGGGGCTCTGTTCCTGCTTTCATATGAAAATTTTCTGTCCTATAAGCTGGACACACCACAGATGACTTCATTTAGTGCAAGTGGGACAGTAAGTATGATCCCCTAAGTACAACAAAGACGGCTTAGTCAGAGCTAAGCATAACCTAGTTTAATTATGTGGGAGCACAACTTTTCTTTAGGGTTGAAAGACCCTACCTTGTGTCCTTTGCGTTCCTTAGCCCTCATTCATCTACCAGAAAGGACCAGTTTCCCTTTTCAACCTTTCCATCCCTCCTTTTCCCAGATCCCCATCTCATGATGCTCTCTGCCTGCCTGGACCATGTTTTTGACAGGAAGCAAGCTATGTTCTGACACCCTCCCCTGCCTGCTGCCCTGCCCTGATAGCCATTCATCACTGGCCGAGGACACCAGCCTCCAGATGACAGGAGCACTTTCTCCTCATGAAATATTGACACAACTCTTTGTCTCTCCATAGCTGTTGACTCCCCACCCCTCTCCCTGCCTCTCCTCACACTGACTGGGTTTGCCAATTACCTCTTCATCTAGCCCTTCTTTTCAAAAATTCTTTTTCATCTCACAGAAGCTTTTTATGTTTTCTTTTCTTCCCAGGGAGGGGAGTAGGGAGGGGTGGCACGCGGGGAGGGCGCTACCCCAGCCACTGCTAGAAATACAAAGGTAGCTTGTGCGTGGCATGGCTCTTAATTGGCTGCACTCTGGGACTTTGGGACCCATCCTCAGTGATGAAACAGAGAAGTGCAGTTCCCTCACAGTGGAGAGCATTGCAAGGCAGAGATTCCCATCTAAGAGGGAGAAGGCAAGGTTTGAGACAATTTGTCCAGAAGGCATAGAGTGACCTCAGCCAAACCCAGATCCCCTCTCCTCTTGCTGCACTGGAGCCAGCTGTTTGCCTTCCCGGACCTTTTCCCCTCCCACTGCGTGCATCTGGCAAGTTCTCCCAGGAGGCATCATCGTTAAGTGTCAATGCGGGAATGAACATGAGACCCGTTAATTGGCTTGCTTGTGTAAATAGCCTGGTTTCAGCTGGCAGGGGAGGCTGCACCCTGCATCTTGAGTGCCCAGCACTGGCTTCTGGTGAAGTTGTGGGGGGAGTGGGTCTGTGAGACTGTTCCAGATAAATCACTAGAGGGAGTTGAAGACCTGCCTTCTGCTGCAGCTCAGCTTGACCCAGAAGCCTCTGGTGATGAACAGGACTGCTCAGTTGCTGATGTATGGCAGGTATAGGGACCCTCCCCCACTCCCACAGAAGGCAGAGAGCTGTGGTGGGGCAGGGTTTAAGACTCCCCCTTCCCATGCCATAGGTCCTGGTTAAAGACAGCTCTGATTATTGACCTGTGTGTTTGGGAATAGGTATAGCTCCCACTTGGCTGTGATGCAGGGCATCAGAAGGTTATGACAGCTTCCTTCCTGCCGGTGAGAGACAGAGTTTCCCCTCACTCATATGCATCCCCCTTTATCTGCTATCCCAAATACCAGTCAGGAATTCACTGTAGGGGAGAAGAAGCTGCAACATACCCTCAACCCTTCCTTTTAGCAGCACGTGCTACCTGATGGGTTGATGGATACTATGTCCATGGCCGCAGATCTGGCAGTTTCCCCATCCACCATGCAGCTTCCTCAAACCTTAAGCAAACGCTTTTCAGGGAGGTGACTCCAGCACAAGATAAGAGACAAAGTGCTCTTTTGGGTCAGGTGCACAACTGAAATGGAAAAATGAGCATTGCAAAGTACGGAGGGTGCCTGCCAGCTGAGGACAAGAGGGAGACAAGTTGTGGGGGTATTGTCTCCCAAGGAATATGAAGTTAATCTATATGCCAAGGAGGGGAGGCAGGGATTTGCGAGTGGGAAAGGGTGGGGTGGGGTGCCTCAAAAAGAGTTAGTTGGGATCTGTGAAAAAAAGGGTGCAAAAAGCAGGTGGGACTTCACACCTCGTGGGATCAAGGCTGGGGTGTTTATATCAGCCCATCTTGCCTGGATTTTATTCTGGTGACGAACGTGTTCTGAAAACAAACAGAACATTGAGGAAGAAACTTGTGGAGCGAATGACTGTTTTTTTGGTTGCTAAGCCATCTGTTCTGCTCCAGCAGCCACTGAGGACTCCGCCGTCACTCTCGATCTGCATGCGTGTGTTTTTGCGTGGGTGGCTGGCGCTGGCTGGCGTGGCAGGAGGGAGTATCGGGGCGGAGGGGAGGATGTGTGTATGCTGGGGAACTTAGTTGCTTTGAGCAAATTTGCTTGGGAGGGGAGGAGGAAAGTTGGCTGTGGCAATGTATGCAAACATAGGTGGCAGAGGCCAAGCCTGGGAGTGTGTGTGTGTGTGGGTGGGTGTGCTTTTTTGTGTGCACGTAAGGTGTGTGAGCATGTGTCTGGCGGTCTAGGATGACAGGCACAAAGTGGGGTGTACATCAGGATAAGGGACCGTACCTCCACAGCTCTGCAGCTGCAGGGCTGTGCGTGGCAAGGCTGGCCATTGCATTGCAAACCTGCCTGCGGGTGGGGGGCACAGGTGTGTGTTTGTGTATGTCAAGAATGAGCAGTGAAATGACACTCATGGAGAACATATGTAGGTGGGCAACAGCAGTGTGCCACCCACCAGGCTGAGAGAGGCGAGGTGGAGGTGCGAGCCAGTGGGAGGCGGGTGCTGCATGGCACATGCTGTGGCTGAAGTGCACAGGGAGCTGAAGGCCGTGCATGTGGAGTTTATGGTCAGCCCATCAATGTGCAGGAACCCAGCTTTCCTGTCCTTATGCCTGTCCATCCCACAGCAGTCTTCCCTTGATGTTCAGCCATGGAACCCCTGCAGCCCCAATCACGCTGCAATGATGATGAAGGCTAATGACCTCTGCATATTGATTACCTTAAACCAGGCCATGGAGATCTTGTCCCCACACCCTTTCCCATCCCTGCCCTCACTCTCATCCTTCCTTGCCAGACAAGGCAGGGTTGCCATAGCAGCTGTCCTACCTCTCAGGAGGACAGGCAGCAGCAGTAAAAAAAGATAAGTTCCAGGAAGAAACCTGCGGCCAGTTTGTGTCTTCGTCTCCTGGGAACAGCAGCTGGGACTCCTTTGGTAGCCTTCTGAGGCTGGCGGTAGTCACCTCAGTGCATCCAGGTGTAGTACTGAGGGACAGCTGCTAGGGTACTGGGCAGGCGTGGTGCTCCTCACCCACACCCACACTTGTCCAGCTGCTGGGTTGGATTCAGTAGTGCCCCCTTTTGGAAGCTAGACTGTGCTATGACAGCATTAAATAAAGAAGGGGTCTCCAGACCACTCCTAGCTGGCAGCGCAGACATCCTGCTGGCTGAATCGTATCTCTTCAGGAATCTCCATTCCTTTCTCTCCCTTCTGCACTGCAGAAGCAAAAAGGGCTCCACCCCAGAAGCAGCTGCATTAAAAGGTGAGCTGAATGCCACCCCTGTCTGCTCTGAGCAGCATCATTTAGGGAATGCACTTGACTGGTAGCAGTAAGAGAGTTGTTTTTTTTTTTTTTTTATGTCCTCTGAAAAGATGGTGCTCCGTTTTGGGGCTATTTTATATTTATATGTTTTTAAGCATTTTTTCCTTAGGACAAGATTCTAGAGCTTTGATCTACCCTGAGATAGCCATTGTTATATTTTTAATGTGTCATCATGTCCTGGTGCACCTTCTCAAACCTCTGTCACACAAACACTTCAATGGTCTTTATTTGTGTGACTCAGGGCCTTTAAGCAGCATGCTCCCTCCACCCAAAAACCCCAAACACCACAACCCCCCACCCCCAACAAAAAAAACAAACCAAGACCTTCAGATTAGGAAGTATTACAGCCCTGTGGGATTTGGGAGATCTTAGCTCTGTCATAGACCTCTGGGGCAAATCACACCCTTCTCCTTCAGCTTCAAGATAATTGTGGCAATGCTGCCTCTCCATCCACTACCCTCAGGGTCCCAAGCTTGTGGATGGGGTATTATCGCATGCACCCAGCTCGTCCTCGTTTGAACAGTGGTCCCTTGGTGCTGCTGGAGACCCACAACAAAGAAATAAGTGTAGTGTCTAGTGACGGCACATCAGTGCTCAAGGCTGGGTTAATCTCAGTGGTTAGCAACGCAAAAAGGTGAATGAAAACCTGCAGAACCAAGGTGTCCAGCCAAGAGTCCATGCAGGAGAGCAGGCAGTTGGGCACGATCAACACAATCATGGTAACAGCAGCAACAGAACCTCCCACAACCCTTGCTACAAGCGGCCCTAGATGAGATACTCCACCCACTTCGAATTAACACAGAAGTTCTGCTTTCAGAGTGGAGGTATCTCTGTACATGAGCATCACAAATATCTAGGCATGGAACTGCACCTGACGTTGCAAGCAGAGCTGCCATTGGGACAGAGGCAACCCTCACTTGAAGGTTAGCAGAGTTTCTCATTTTCATGTGTCAGGACAGAGAAAGGAGGCCCTGGAGAGGGGATCTGTACCAGTTGTGAGCTGTGTCACTTTTGGGAATGCAGGCACAATAACAGGGGAGAGCACAAATCGATACTGTTACTGGGGGGCGGGGGCCTGACTGACTTCACTACCCGAGACAGGGACATAGAATTAGATTTACGAGAAAGCAGTAGGGGAAGAAAATGAGTGGGTTCTACTGACAGAGAGAGGAGGGGAAAATGGAAGAATTTGGAAGAAGGAAAGTCATGAGAAACAGAGGGAGGTGAGGCATACGAGTGTGATGGGTTCTTTGTTTAAATGGAAAGTGCGGTAATCTCCCCATGTTTAGGTGGTGTTTGAGAGAACCTGATTGGGATTTATTAGAAAATAAAAATGCTCTAATTGAAAGCGAGTGGAGGCAATTTGTATTAATAATGGGAGAAATCATCAAATAATGGAATTGTTTAAAATCTATTAGTTTGCTCCATGCAGTGAGAGGAAGGGGTTGATTATCTTGCAATAGAACATATTAAAAGGAGAGCCCAGCCTGCTGGTCCCCTATGCAGATTAAAGATGTAATTTATTGAAGCAATTTATTTTCTGTTGGGAAGAAGGGGTAAAAATGGAAAAATATGATAAGAGCTGCAATCAAGTCTTGGATTCTTAATTTGAAGACCTACCTCTTATCTGCCTTCTTTCAATTGTTAGAAAAAACCTACTCATTCCTTCGTTGGATTTAAAGCTTCAGGAGCAGAGAGGGTGGCTGGTTAAAAAATAACATCTCATGAGGAGGCCTGTTACTCACCTCTTGAGGTTTATATTATTGACAGCAGTTGCTTCAAATCCAGAGCAAATCAACCTTGGGCTGCCTGGAGTAGCAGCAGGTAGATCTTAGAGGTCAGCACCGAGGTGCTGTCTATCTAATCCTTCCTGAGGACAAAAGGAACATGTTGCTTAACTGGAGATTAATTCAGAGCTGCTTAATTCATTCATTCTGTCTGTCTGTCTCTGCGTTAATCTGGCCCTTAGAAACCACAGTGAGAGAATGACAAATGGCTTTAGTACTCACACTTACAGTCCCTTCCAATCAGTGGGAAGTTAGGTGCCTAAATAGGAATGAGGTACTTAGTGGTGTGCCAGGTTCTGGAGCTCTCCCTTGTCCCTTGATTTGCCTGGCATGCCCACTGTCCTTGCAGGCTGGCGCTTTTGCTATTCTTTGGTTTTCTCAGATGGAGGGCCTGGATCCCTTCTTGCCCATTTTCTCCTGTCTCCATTGTGACCCCCTGATCCCACCCAGTATCATCACAGGGATCTGACAGGACTCCACAACCCTTCCTGCCTCCTCCTTCCTTGTGTCATCTGCTCATGCTCTTTGCATTGCTGTATCCAGACATCTCTCACCCATTAGCCTCACGTTATACCTCCACATGGATCTTGGCTTGTAGGCAACAGGGCATGAAGTCCTGCCACTCTCGAGTAACCTCCAGCAATCCAGACCCAACTGTCCTTCCTTCTAACCTCACCATCAAAAGCTGTCAGAAGAGTGCCATTATAAGGGATGGAGTGAGAGAAGAGAACAATCAGAGACAAAGAGGTTATCTCACAACAATCTCAGTACTGAAGACAAAATAGTGGGACAAAGAGGCCAGGTAGCAACAGTCCTTGCTTTACTCACCATCCTTCTCTGTCCTCCAGGTCTGAGCTTACGCGTTGTTCTTGGGCATGCTGTGGCTTGGGAGATGAAAATTTCTGGCCTGTCCCAGGGAATTTGAGCATATCCATATCCAGAAGAAGCAGTTCCAGGCTTTTTGCAGTCCCAGGGATTTTTCTGCTTGGTGCCTGAACACGATGTTGATAGGAGACATTGCAAATACTACCTCATTTTCCTAAGATAAATAGCTGGATTCTGCCTTGAAAAACAATAGACAGGGTAAAATGGAGACATCAAATTGCAATTTCAGATGTTTTAAGAAAACTATCTGAGGATTCAAGATGCACTTAGTACTGCAAAGACCACGGCTAGGAGTCTTGTCTGTGAGAACCCATTACATCCTATAAAGAGGATAAAAGCCATTAGAGAAGGTATAAAGATAATAACTAGAGGTATGGTTGGAGTGGGTCTAAAACAGGTAAGCCAAAGCAAAATATAGGCTGCTAAGAGATCTATGCTGAGAGGAAGTTTGAGGTGTGGGCCACAGGTGGGGTCTTAGTCCCAGCCTGATCCAGAAAGAACTAGGGTTCATCACAAGAGAGAGCCTAGAGTTGCCATTGCATTGGGGCTGGGATGGAGCTGCCAAAGCACTATCTGTTTTGCCAAGAGATCTCTGTGTGAGATAACGACTTTTCACACCTATGCTTTGCTATAGAATTATTTTTACATAATAACACCTTTTAAAGACTTTGTCTATCTAGGTGCTTTGATGAACACTGTTTTCCTTTATTAAAGTTTCCAATCAATTCCTCTTTTGTGTCTGTGGTCCTTTCAGACTTCTGTACATACCTCTGTACCTTAACACCTGTTGATTTCATTCCTTTGTTTTTACATCTTACTTTTACCTCTGCTCTGCATAGGGACAATGTGACGATATCATCTGCCTGCAGGGAAGAAATCTTATTTCCTCTCTTTCTCACTGTGAGAGGCTCCTTAGTATATCCTATTAAAGCGGGTTCCAGACAGAGACTGTCTCCCCACTTTCAAGAAAAAACAATCTGGTTTTCCCCCTTTCTGGCATAGCTACAAACTCTTTAACAATCTGTCCAGCATCTTTCTAAATAGGGGTCAGTCGGGCATATTTGTGCATTCTACTACTTCTCCAGGTACAGTGCTTGCCAGCCACTTTGATTCAAACTCAGTCAAATACAATAATTCAGAGACCAAGAAATTAAACAAACCTCAGGCTAAGGCTTGTCTTTCTGAAAATATTTTCTTATCATTAATTTACCTAAACTGGGAGCAATAGCAAAGGTAAAAGTAACTCACCCATGCTTTTGAGACCAGATCAGGTTACTGGGGGAGTAGATGGAAGCAGCTCTGTTAGCTATGTATGTTTTTGCTTTGGATTCAGTAGCCATACAGCTTCATACTAGTAGAATAATAGATTGTGCATATACAAACTTCTTCATCATAGTCACACGCTAGACTATAACTGTATAACAGCTGCCACCCCATCCCAGTCACAACTGCAGTAACCAACACATTCAGAATGTGGCATTCAGTGGTATTAATTAGTGTCAGGGCCCTGAGTGGGCTAATGAGTCTTAACTGCCCTGACCAGTCTCACCTGGGGCTTCCACCCACACATCCTCTGCCCACAGCCCTGGAGGTCTATTTGAGCTCAGGCCAAGACACCCACCTGCTTTTGGTGTACTGTAGTTGTGTTGCTCCTGAATGGATCTGAGAGCTGTTGCATCATCTTGGTTTACCTAAGTTTGTTAATAGATTTTGTTGCTATTGCTACCCTTGCTCAGGTAGCGTGGTGTCTCACCCCACCTTGTGGAGTCATTACCCTGCCCGTGCTCGAGTTGTCCTTGGCTCCTGACTCGTTGTTTTTTATGGAGTAGTCCTGCTCTTGTTGCTCCCTGACAACTGTCAATCATCTTTGTTTCCAGGCATAACAAATGCACATTTGCCACTCTTGCCTGTCTGGTGAGGACAGTATAACCTGAAAATAGGAGAGGAGAGAAAACTGTCAGTATTACAGGGTGACCAGAAACACATTTATACTTGCTTTACTGCAAGCAGGTGGATATTTATTCTTTATGAACACAAACAACTACAGATACACCACACTGTACTCTCACCAAATCCTTTCTCCATCATTAAGCACATGCCCACAAACATGTTCCCCAATACTTCCTCACTGAGGTAACAAAATTATTGTAGCGTACTGTGCTGATCTTGGCTTGCTATGTGTAGTGGGTAACTATTGCCTTGATTTTCCTATTCTCTGAACCTCTGTGGGTGGGAGGGGAAAAGAAGATGGATGCTGATATCAAGACTGGGAGGTAGATCAAAATGACTGGGGGTAAAGGCACATGAGTCTGTAGCAGCCTTTGCCATTTCTTGGTTACACACATGTATTGGTGCTCAGTTACCAGCCAAAATGGGACTCCTGATATAATCTTCCTCCTGTCTCTGATGTTTGGCAGTTACACGGTGAAACAGTGTAGAACAAACGTCACTGTTGCCAAAATCATTCCCTTTCTTTGCCTGAGTCATTTAAAATCATCTCCCCAGAAGGTACTTTGCAGAAAGCACTTCTCTTCCCTGTTCTTCATAGAATCATAGAATGGTTTGTGTTGGAAGGAACCTTAAAGATCACCTAGTTCCAACCTCCCAGCCATAGGCAAGGACACCTCCAACTAGACCAGGTTGCTCAAAGCCTCATCCAACCTGGCCTTGAACACCTCCAGGGATGGGGCATCCACAGCTTCACCTGTTCCACTTGTTCCAGTGCCTCACCACCCTCAGAGTGAAAGATTTCTTCCTGAGATCTAATCTAAACCTACCCTCTTCCAGTTTGAAGCCATTACCCCTCGTCCTATCACTACATGCCCTTGTAAAAGGTCCCTCTCCAGATTTCTTGCAGGCCCCTTTCGGATACTGGAAGGCTGCTATAAGGTCTCCCCAGAGCCTTCTCTTCTCCAGGCTGAACAACCCCAACTCTCTCGGCCTGTCCTCATAGCAGAGGTGCTCTAGGCTTCTGATCATCTTCGTGGCCCTCCTCTGGACTTACTCCAACAGGTCCATTTCCTTCTTATGCTGGGGACCCCAGAGCTGGACACAGCATTCCAGGTGGGGTCTCACGAGCGGGGAGTAGAGGGGCAGAATCACCTCCCTCGACCTGCTGGCCACGCTTCTTTTGATGCAGCCCAGGATGTGGTTGGCCTTCTGGGCTGCAAGCACCCTTCTCTTCCCTTTCATTTTCCCAAAGACTCAATGCCTAGAAGACTCTGAAGGCCCATGGGCACAGCCTTTTGCAGTTACATCTCTACTGAACACATCCAGGACAGTCTGAGCACTGTTCTCAGGCTGTCCATACTGCAATTGTTAGCCCACTCCCGAACATGGCTGTGGCTTATGCAAATCAGCAATCTGCTATATGAGGTTCATGCCTGGTTTGAGGGAGAGCCAATGCCCAGGGTCATTATATGGCCCCCTGTTTGGGTAGAGGAGAGTAGAGTTTAACCCTGAGTATAAGCTGTTTCAGGTCACTTGGATTTGGGAAGTAGCACGTTAAGTCTATGGCAGCTCGACCAATGCATAGAGGACTAGGTCCGCCTTCTAACCTGGTCACAGACATCCAGAGCAAATCCTATTCATTTTCCTCACCTTTCTTCATCCCCTGCAGTGGGACACCAACCATCCTGCTTTTGCATGCTCAGTAGTCCAAGCTAGTGGGGGGATGGCAAGGATGGCTTTGACAACTCATTTGCACAGTGCCTCAAAAACTTGGCAGAGGATTCTGCTGACCCCTGCAATGCAGCCAAGAGGGAATGCCAGAATCAGTATTTCACACTTTCTCCTTCCTTTGCTCCACTTAATGCTTCATATCTGTTTCTTGGAGGCAGAAGAAAGTCTTGCCTTCCGTCCTTTGCTGGGTATGTGTCTGGGTGTGGGTCCATGTGCATTGTGTGGAGAGACACTTTCCTCAAGATACAAAAATCCTTGAAAAGGAGCTGAGTGAAAGATGGCAATGACAGATTTGTTGACGAGGTGGGGTTGAAGAAAACCTGAGATAACTGATGTTGTCGGTACTAGGAACAGCAGTCAGGCTGGGCTGGGGAGACAAAAGGAGGGATGGTAGGGGCTGGGGCTAGGGATCAGGGAGGGAACAGTCCGTGTATCTCAGCTAATGCTCTCTGGCAGAGTAGCAACGCTAATGGATATTAAAAGTGTCAGCTTCAAGATTTAGCAAAATGGTACCTCTCCTGATGCATCTCATCCTGGCACACAGAGCCCAAAGCAGAGGAGAAATTAGGTCCAACAGACTGTACGTGCTGAATATGGGGTTGCCCTTTCCTCTTGTCAGGGAGCTTAATCCTGTGACTCCGCATCTCATGATGACAATTCTGTGCAGTGCTGTTTCCTAACAGCATGCCTCTTTCTAGGTGGGAAGCCATTCTCCAACACCCACACAGATCTGCTCTCCTCGTCTATGCCCAACAGTACTTTGCCCTTGAGAAGAACAAAGGGGGAGTTCCATCCCTCAAAGTAAAGGAGGAAGCTTGGGTATGGAGCCATCTCCCCCTGCCCCATGGAGCAGAGTGAGTTGGAGACATGGCAGGAGTGGCTGGGTGCTGACTGGAGCCCTGTGGGTTGGGTCTTTCCAGCCTGTCCTGGTGGGAGTACTCTCCTCAGTCAGGCATGAGTTGCCTCTCTGCTTTGTGGCAGAGCACTGGCAAATGAGATACTGCCATCCCCCAGCCCTTGGAGACCCTCTGTGGAGAGCTGGTAAAAAGATGGGATTCACCTGCCTTTCCTCACTGGGCACATGGAAGACCACTGCACATGTGGTACCAAACGCAAAAATGGAAAGAAAAGAGCATTTAGGGAGAGGTGGGACAATGTACCCTTCTCTGGTTCCACCCCTGCTTCCCCTCAATCTGCCCTGCCCTCCCCTTGAAGCTGTGGTGGGGTTTTTTTTTGGCACAGTAGTGGTGACAACTGGTGTCTGATTTGGGTGCTAGGAGGGAAGTATGATCCCCAACCCTCTCCTGCTCATCGTGACACTAGGTTTCACCCCCATCTATCCATACCCAGGCCTCACACTCCAGGGTGCAAAAGAGAAGACCAAGGGAGTTTTGTCCTTCTGCTGCTAAGCAGCCACAGCCTGGCCTGACAGAGTTGGACTCCATCTCCCTCCCAGGTTTTCCTTGGCTGTGTTATGACTTGATCCATCTTTTTGCCAAGTGGCTGACTGCCACACTGCCAGTGCTGGAGACGGATGCTCTTGTCACCCAGCCAGCCAGGGAGCATTGCCCCTGGGGCTCTGGCCAGTCAAGTTGTCAGTGACTCAAGCAATGCGGTTTTCCTTGCAAGCTTACTCAGAGCTGAAGAGCAAACCTCCAGGTACCTTCCTGGCTTCCCCTGGGCTAGGAAGGAGCAGCACACACAGAAATGCCTCATGTCTTCCTTGTGCTAACGCCCACCGTGTCAGAGGTGGTCACCCTAAACATTCCAAGTTACACTGACAAATCTTCCCTTGCTTTAATCCACATCTCTTTCACTTCCACTCAGGCTTGTATTTTGGGTTGAGGGGGCTGGAGAGGGAGGGAGGCTAGCTCTGTCACAATGGCCAAGCCTTGGGGTCAGGTGGGCTTTTGGGGCATGCATCTTGATGGCAGAACCAGTGTGGCAGGGAGGTTTCCTAGAGGCAGCCTGACAGTTCCCTCCCACTCTCCCTGCCCACCTCTTCATTGCAGTGAAGGAGAAGCCACGCTGGCCAAGACACAGCCAAGCACAATCCCACTGAAGAGCTCAGGAGAGAGTTAAGGAGCAATGGAAAGAGAGAGTGGGCAAAGCCTCAGAAGAGTGGAAAATCAAGGGGAAAATAGGAAGGAAATTATGCATAGGTAGGAGTCAGGTTCTCCAGAAAGTGAATCAGATTGTGACTGTGCTTATGATGAAGAGGATATCTGTGAGCCTGCAGTCCACCCTCTCAGTTATGTGTATTAGGGTTATTTCCCATAGTCCCAAGAAGAATAACAGTGTCATTGCATGCAGGCACTGTGTAGATGTAGTAACTGCCTTACCCCAAAGAGCTTACAGCTCAGTAGATGAGGCAACCCATGGAGAAGCGGAAGGGTTAATCCAGTATAATGTCCCATTTTATAGAGGCAACAAAAAGAAAAAGTAAAGATGAAATAGCGAAGCCCCAGCAGTACTGGGAGCTCTTGGGCTCAGCTCTCCACGGGTGAATTCACTGCCTTCTAATTCAAGGTGAAGTCTCGGCCTTCAGGTGCTCAAGAGGTAAGGGAGTGAAAAATCCTTCTTGCCTTAAGAGAGTTTCTGAAGGGGCTTTTGGGCCCTGGCAGTCAAAACGACTTGTGATGATGAGGTGGTTTCCTCCTGCCTCATGTTCTGTGCTCTGATGAGTGGCCAATACATGTTCAGACTAAAATGGTCAGGCAAAGGGGGAGACCACAGCAACACCGCTAAATAAATGCGAACGCAGGCTGCCCTGGTGCCTCTCTCTGTGGATCCACCTGCTTTCTTCTCACTTTTTCCTTCATTTGTTCTTCCTTGCTAATCTTCTCTTTCAGTCCTAACCTTGTCCATTCTCCTCCTTTCCATCCTGGGCTCCCAGCAGACCCATACTCCAAGGTCTAAGCAGGTTACCCAGCCCTTGAGCTGCACCCCAGAGTCAGCTCTGGGGGACAGAGATAGCTCCAGTGCCTGAGGTGAAGAACTCCTGATCTAAAACACACTGAGAGAGTAAGGCAGGAACAGATGTACTAATCAGGCTTCTCCTCAGTTGTGCAAGCCCTGCCACCACCTCTTGTCTCCCTGAGGCATAGGGATCTCAGGTCCTTGACTTTTATATGTTCTTCCCTGTTGCACCCCCCGCAGTAGTTTTGGGTGGTTGTGAGTTAACCAGGCCATGGGGTTTTAGAGGGAGCCTTCCCTGCCCTCACCCCCTTCTGGGCAGCTGCAGAGCTGGTCAGGTAGCACCATCAGCCTAGGGTGATAGCACACAGCCTTGGAATCCCATGCAAGACACGAGGAGGGTTCACTCTCACATCCACCCTTATTTCTCATCTTGTTTCTTCCTTCTAGGTATTACAGCTTGAACAGGGGAAGGAGCCATGGGCATTAGGGACTCGACGACAGTAGGGAACAAGCTTTGCTAAGTGTCTGTCCCCCAGAAGGCATTTGACCTCCTCACCTTGTCCAGGGCAGAGGATTTAACAAGATGAACTCTCTTAAATGATTTGCAGAGAGGCAGATCCAGCAGAGCAAATCCCAGCTTCCTGATTACAAAGTAGCTTTTTCTAAGAGAAATTTACTATATGGGAAATAGTGCGGATATTCCCTCTAAATGCACCCCCCACCCCCGGACCCTTGCACTCCCCTGACCACAGACTGCAAATCTGTGTTCAGACTCAGTGCCTGCCCCCTCACAGCCCCATCTCCTAGGTACCCTTCCTCCCAGATCCCTGTCCACACCCTCCTTATTCTGAAGGCATCCCTACCCCAAGCCATTCCCAGCTCTTTCCCTGGAGCAACCCTCCTCCCAGTTTTCCTCCATGCCCTTTGTTTATGTCCCATTTATCATTTGACTTGTCTCTTCCCAAGCCTCCTTTCCACATACATCTGACCCACCTCCCCAGAAGCTCACTTTCCTGCTCTTTCTTTCTAGGGAGCGATTCTGCCCTCTCTGCTGCTGACGTATTCCCACCTATAAATGATGCTTATCACATTCCTACAAGGAGCAAAGGAAGAAGCCAACAAGCCTATAAGACTTGTGTGGGCCTGAGGGGTAAAGCCCCCCCGTCCTCCTGTACAGATAGACATTCTTCTGAAGCCTGAGGGCTGGGACATGCACTGCGGATGTGGGGAGAGGGACTGGAGCAAGAAGGAGGTATTGAAAATATGCCTGATGAGGCGAGATGCTGAGCTGGTTTGGGTATTCTGGTCGCAGCAGCATGTAAAATCCCATTATAGCTTTACTATGGTGAGTTTAATACACTGAACCCTTCCTTGCTCCAGCTGCCCTGCCAAGCACCTCTGAAATTCACAGCAACGGGTTTTATTCCAGCTCACAGGAGCAGCCTGCCTGCTCTGGGGAGGGGAGAGGAAATACGCAGCAGCTCCCAAACCTGCCTAGAGGACAGAGGCTTCCTTTTTCTCCTTCCTCCCCCACAGCAAAGACCCCATGCGTTTACCGAGGGTTACCAGAGCCCCATGGTTTCACCTGCAGCTCTGAGTCTTGGCTGCTCAGGCCAACAAGCCTGGCTTTGGAGCAGGGAGAGTTGCCCAGAGCATAACAGTGTAGTTGGGTAGTATCCCACAGTAAAGGGCTGGAGGTTTTTCAGAAGTGGGTTGAGCTGTGGGCTGTGTAAGTGTAGGGATTTGACATGCAAATGGTAGCCTTGCTTTCTCCTAATCAGACTGAATGACGTGGGATCTTTTAGCAGCATGCTGAACACTTTCTAACACTTTCTGAGTTCTTGATTTTCCTCAGGGTATATTCTACATCTGCTTCCTTGATGAATTTGGGAAACATGCATGACGAGGTATCATGGAGGCAAAGCTGGGAAACATGGAGGTGTCTGTGGGAAAGCTGGGAAGATACTCTGTATCTTGCCCTGTGGCAGGATAAACATTGGCCTTTCCTTAAAAAAAAAAACAACAAAAAGGTATTTTCTGTTTGCAAAGGACTCAGCAGAGCTGCATGTGGTGCATAGATGTTTTTGTTGTGTGCTGGGGAATACAGGAGGGCAAGCATTTGGGAGATGTTGAGTGTAAGAACATGCCTTACAACAGGAGTAGAGGTGTCTGATGAAAGGAATGCATGGAAATGATGCAAAGTTTCACCATTTTGACCTAAGCATCATGATATTTAATATTTTTGTTAAAGCTCCAGCACCTGGAATCAGGGGAATCAAATGACAATTTCAATTCTCATACCAAATACAAAAAGAAAGGAAGGAAGCAAGTTTCTTTCTCTTCTCCAGAGCGACAAAATATCTTCAAAATATAACTAGGCAAGGGTCCTTTGGATATTCAGATAAAATCTTGTGATTTTTTTTTTTTAAAGTCCAGTCTTATGTTTGGGGAAGTTGGTGATATTTTGGTCTAGCTTGGGAAACATGAGATGTGGTCAAATGGTAAATAGGTGTAAGAAGGTACTGTAGTGGAAAAGGAATATCTGTGTATGTGTTCACAGAATCATAGAATGGTTTGTGTTGGAAGGGACCTTTAAAGAACATCTAGTCCCAGCCCCCTGCCATGGGCATCTTTCATTAGATCAGATCACTCAAAGCCCCATCCAATCTGACCTTGAACACTTCCAATGATGGGGCATTCACAACTTTTCTGAGCAACCTGTGCCCATGTCTCATCACGCTCATAATAAAAAATTTCTTCCTTATGTCCAGTCTAAATCTACCCTCTTTTAGTTTAAAACTGCTGCCCCCTGTCCTGTCATTACAGGCCCTGGCAAAAAGTCTCTCCCCATCTTTCTTATAAGTCCCCTTTATAGATTGAAAGGCCGCAATAAGGTCTCCCCAGAGCCTTCTGTTCTCCAGGCTGAAAAACCCCAACTCTCCCAGCCTTTCTTCATAGGAGAGGTGCTCCAGCCCTCTGATCATTTTCATGACCCTCCTCTGGACCCACTCTAACGGGTCTTGGCCTTCTACGACAAGGTTACAGCGTCGGTGGATAAGGGGAGAGCAGCAGATATCATCTAGCTGGACTTCTGCAAGGCATNGAAAGGGACCTACAAGAAATCTGGAGAGGGACATTTTACAAGGGCATGTAGTGATAGGACGAGGGGTAATGGCTTCAAACTGGAAGAGGGTAGGTTTAGATTAGATCTCAGGAAGAAATCTTTCACTCTGAGGGTGGTGAGGCACTGGAACAAGTGGAACAGGTGAAGCTGTGGATGCCCCATCCCTGGAGGTGTTCAAGGCCAGGTTGGATGAGGCTTTGAGCAACCTGGTCTAGTGGGAGGTATCCTTGCCCATGGCCGGGGACTTGGAACTAAGTGATCTTTAAGGTCCCTCCCAACCTAAACCGTTCTATGATTCTGTGTCCTTCTTGTACTGGGGACCCCAGAGCTGCACGCAGTACTCCAGGTGAGGTCTCATGAGAGTGAAATTGAGGGGCAGAATCACCTCCCTTGACCTGCTGGCCACACTTCTTTTTATGCAGCCCAGGATACAATTGGCTTTCTGGGCTTCAAGTGGACATTGCCAGTTGTATTCAATTTTTCATCCACCCTTATCCCCAAGTCCTTCTCTGCAGTGCAGCTCTCAATCCATTCATCACCCAGTCTGTACTGATGTTGGGGATTGCCCTGACTCAGGCACAGAACCTTGCACTGGGCCTTGTTGAATTTCTTGATGTTGAAGGTACCCCTGGATGGCATCCCTTCCCCCTAGTGTGTCAACTGTACCACACAGCTTGGTGTCATTTGCAAACTTGCTGAGGGTGCACTCAATCCCACTATATTTGTCATTAATGAAGATATTAAATATTTTCATTAAAATTGATCCCAGTACAGACTACTGAGGAGCACCACTTGTTACTCATTGTCTACCATTGGTTGACTACTGGATGTCTACACACACCAATGTGTTGTCTACCATTACATGAATTTTAACTTCATCAGAGTAAGGCATCACTGTATGGGCACCAAGCTGTGTGAGGTGAAGCTGTACATGCCTGGGGTTTAGCATCAGATGAGATTTCCAGGAACCTCTGAATGCACTTCGTCCTGCAGCACATGGCTTTGAGCTGTTTGCTCCCCCCTGCCCTTTACCACTGCGTCCCTTAAAGTCCCTCTAGCCTCTTTGTGTGTGAAGCACACTTTTGTGAAGCACACTTTCTCCTGCTGAACGCCCTGTGGAGAGCAGGCCAAGCATCACATTAGCTCCTCGTTATTGAAATCACGGCTCCAGAGCACAGTGGTGCAACTAGTGAGGCAAGTGGAGGGCTACAGCAAGGAAAACAGAGCTCTGCAGAACAGAGCCCGTGTACACTATGATCATAATTTCAGTTTTGCCAGCCCTCCCATGTCTTCCCTCCTCTATGCCTTGCTGATTATTCTGGGTCTATTATTGGCTCCCATTTTTGTATTTTTCTAGTCCTGTATTGGCTCAAGGCCAAGCATCATCACATGAGAGGAAGGGGATATCTGTGGTGCAAATTTGGAGGATCTTCTCTCACCCTGCCACCAAAAGCCACAGACCCTATCCATGCAGAAAGTGAAAACGTGGCCTTCACTGTGCAAAGCTCTCTCTGTCCCTTTCCCCTCCACTGATGGCTGGTCCTGGAAGCCCTGCTGGAATTTGGGGTGTTTTTCCCAGTCAGAAGGCAGCAGGCAACAGGCAAATCACTGTTATCTGTGTCTCTTCCCTCTCAGAGGGTGCTGTGTATCTTTTTCATTTAGGTAATAACAGGCTTTTGGCAGCGCCTCCAGCACAAACCCAAGCTGCAGGTGAGCAGCAGGAGCTGAAGAGTTTGGCTCAGGTTTAGCAACTCGCTTTCCACTGGTAATAAGGGGTTTTCTCAGAGCTCTGCCAAGGCAGACTGAGTCTGTCTGGGCAGCGGGAGGGCAGGAGAGGCAGCATCCTTCATCAGGAAAAAGGAAGAGGGTGATTTGGTTGGATGAAGCTTTGAGCAATCTGGTCTAGTGGGAGGTGTCCCTGCCCATGGCAAGGGGGTTGGAACTAGGTGATCTTTAAGGTCCCTTCCAACCTAAACCATTCTATGATTCTATGATTTATTGAAGGTGGTAAGTTTATGGAGAGGGCTGAGGCACCATGGGAAAGAGAAAACAGAGACAGAGGTGAGGTGAAAGGACTAGAGCAGGGGGAAAGTAAAGGGAGAGAAAGGAGGATTCTGGAGAGGAGTATAAATCTGGGCAAAGTTGAGAAGTGACAAATTTCTGATGATGACAGGAAGTCCTCAAAGTAGTATTTCTTGAGGAAACAAAACACTAGCTTTCTGCACGTTTTATGCCATGGGGATGGGTCCATTACAAGCTCCAAGAAATTTCTGTTATGTGACTTTTCAACAGTTGCAGGAGTTTATATTTCTCTCCCTTTTATTTTCTAGCCCACATTGCAATAGAAGATAAATAAGAGAGCGCACACACACAAAAAAAAAAAAAAAAAAAAAAAAAAAAAAAAAAAAAAAAAAAAAAAAAAAAAAAAAAAAAAAAAAAAAAAAAAAAAAAAAAAAGAAAAGAAAAAACGAACAAGCTCAAACTCAGTCATGGGTTAAGTTTGTTAATATATCAGACTATTTCAAGGTGTCTCTCCCCAGCAAGTCAATTTTAAAACCTCAGTTTTTCCTCCCCCAAGAAAGGATTGAATACAATTTTCCATGTGCACGTGTGCCTCCCATGTGCAGCAGGATAGTTATACCTTTTGGGCCTTTTGCCCCAGTGGGAGGTCTGTGAACCCCAAAGGAAGCTCTGGTTTACCTGTGAATGTGATTCCAATCAGATGGGGCTTCATTGTCACTCAGGAGCTTGCTGACTTGCAATAAATATTCATAGAACTGATTAGACATTAATTGCACAAATCACCACCTCTTCAGCCAACCCCAGGAACCTTGCTACCACCCACCATAGTTAAAGAGGCAGCAGAAAATGTCTTTTCTGTAGGTCCCTTAAGGTCAGCCTAGTACCTCAGAAGGAAGAAGGGACTGTTAAATGCCTCACCTTGCAATGTCCCTTCACACAGGGACAGTCCTTCCCCAGATTCTGCCCCAGGTGGAGGGCTGTGTTCCCACTAGTGTAGCCCCCATGGGGCACGAGCCCTATGGTCTCTGTAGACCTCACTGCAGTCTCTTCCACCTCCCTCTCCCTCCATACTCCTTGCTGCTCAACCCCACAAGGACTGCCCTTCCCTGCTCCTCTGTGATCTCTGTTCTTCCCTTATAGACTGTTTTGTCAGGGCCCTTCTGCAAGGAGAGGGGAAGGAGAGGCATTGGCCTGGGATACACGTGGACTGTGTGTGTCCCTGTGTATGCGCAGATGTGCTTGGATACGTGTGACTATGAGTGTGCAGGGCATAGCACACTCACACACACATCTATACCTGTGTTTGTACTCACATGCAGATAGGGACATGTAACCCCACTTTTTCAGCAAGGTAGAGGAACAAAGACATGTTGTGCTAGCAGGGCACACCTCCTTGTCCTCTTGCTGACGGGGCTCTGAGCAACCTGATCTAGTTGAAGTTGGCCCTGCTCATTGCAGGGGAGGTTGGACTAGGTGACCTTTAAAGGTCCCTTCCAACCTAAACTATTCAATGATTCTATACCACGTGCTGTGCCCTTGAGAGCCCAGATGTGATGGCCACCTTGCACCATCTCCACTCCCTCCCTGAACTGTTGGACTGGCCTGTCTAACAACACTACTCTTAACCCCAGGGAAAGAGGAGAGCCACTTGGTGGTGCAAGACAGTGACTGTGATGAAGGTTGCAGGCTGTTCAAGGACTGTCATACCTTGCTTGTTCCTGATATTTGTGCTGCCCCGGCTCTGGAGCTGAGGTGAAAGCCCTGTTCTTGTCACTGCAAGCCCTTCTTCATCAACTACCCACACAAGACCCAGAATCCTCCACCCTCCCTGACGCTTTCCTTGTCCCACCATGCACAGCCTCCTTGCAGTTAGCGCAATAGCATCAGCCTTCAGGAGCAAACGGATGTTTGTATACAGGCTCACACACAGAGGAATGTGATAACCTGGGACAGGCTACATTCATCTTCATCGCAGGGAGGCAGCAGGATTGGAAATGGCATGGCAAGATGAGACTGCTGCACGCCCCCGTCTCAGACACTTAGAGCAGAGCCACTGCAGATGTGACAGCAGTAACACTCCAAGAAACCCTGGTCAGTTCTCAACCCCAGTCTGCCTGGGCTTCCTCCAGCCCCCCAGACTGGACCTATGTCAGGCTGGAGACAGAAGTGAGCCAGAAGAAGGTGCAGCAGAGAGGCCATAGTGCCTCTAAGAGCCATCCTGACCTCTAGCTTTGTGCTCTGGGCTTTCTGTGTGAAATGCATACTCAAAGAAAGTTTTAAGAGTGAGGAAATACTGCAGTGGGTCCCCCACACTCAGGTAGTGAATTGCTTTCCAGCCACCAAACATAAGGGATGGGATACAGGAGGAACTGCTCCTGTTGGTCCCACAAATCTGACTGCACTGTTCAAACCAGTGGGGCTGTGCTTCTTTCCATGCAAGTGACTGATCCCAGAGGTTATGAAGACTGGGTCCCATCCCTGTGAGGCTCTTGTAATAGCCTTCTGTTCCTTGTGGGGACTCACACGATGTATCACAGAGGGAGCTGAAAGGCTGGCAGTGCTACTCCACATAGCCCAGTTTAGCTATCACGAAAGAGCTGCTTGATTTTCCCTTTGTGCTGGAGGGTGTGTGACACACAGCTGAGCAGTTGCAGGCCTGCCAGGGACAGACAGTATCTGAAATGGGTGGTCCCACCCCAGCACTGAGCACCACTCCTGGCCAACTTGCTTGCAGAGTCTTGCCTTCCCACAGGCCTCCATCTGCTCATGAGCTCCCATCACTAAGGGCATTCACCCCCCGGAAAAAGACAGGTTCAACTCATGCCCTTTGGTCGGCTCTGAATCCATAATTCAGTCTAGTCTGCCGCCATTCGTACACTGCCCTTCCCCTCCACCTCCCAGAGTTTTTCTCTACCTTTTGCTAGATACCTAAGCTGTACTGAATGAGACTGCTGGCACTCCTCACAGCTGCTCCATCTCTGTCAAAGCAAACGATTTCTAGAAAGCCTTTTTAAAATGTATTAGCCTTCCAAAAAGGAGCGGATAAACAGGGGACAGGAGGAAGGGAAGAAGGGGGAGGAGGCAGGATGCAGCGATGTGGTTTATTCCACACATCTGCAGTATTCTCCTCCCAGCCCTTTTATTAAAATAGATGGACATTTATTATGAAAATGAATTACTGGATGTGCGCAGGAGTCCTTAGGCAGGCAGGGAATAAATGTCAGTCTTCTGCGTGTATGTCTGTGTGAGCCACATACGCTGCCTATGATGAGAAAGAGGATCACATCTAACAGATAGCAATCTGTCCGATTCAGTACCTGAAGGGCTCTGTGCGTGTCTGTGTGTCTGTGTGCACGCATTCACGTGTCTGGTGCTGCAGTTGCCCTCAGCAAAGGGAATGTGTGATGGTGACCAGCAACACATTCCCTGGTGGTGCCATTCTAGTTGCACAAGTCATTCCCATCGTAAATTCGCAAGGGCTTCAAGCATGGCTGTCAAAGCACAAGGATATGAGTAAACGGTCATTTTATAGACCTGGCCAATACCAAATGCACTGGTATTCACCAGGCACGAGGTCAGGGATAGCACTCAGTGAGTGAATATGTGTTGCTGGTGGGCAACATCAGGTACCATTGTGTTCACGGCATTGAGGAGATTGGGGCATGGTATAGCAAGGAGTCTGGAGTTGAATTTTCTGTTCTGGAGCTAAGGAAAGGCAATGGAAACTCAAACTTACTGTCTCTCTCCCTGCCTCAATCTCTAGGAGAGAGAAAACCTGGTCCATCTCCACCTGACTCTTGTGGTTATTTTAATGGATGGAAATGACACAATTGTCTGTCTCAGTGCACTGTTTTGCCTCTCACAAGTTGTCCTTCCCACCCTGTTTCCAGTAGGAATAATTCTGGTCTGCAGTGCATGGGTATCTGGGGGAAGAAGGGAGGGGAAAGGATGTAGCCAGCCTGAAGAGAATTGCAAGGATTTGGGATGAGGCGGGACTGGGAAGAGCTTGGATAGACTCTGCTGTTATAGGAATGATGCAGGTGAACTCTAGGGAGGGCTTAGCCTCGATTCTCTCACCCAAGACTAGATTGTGGGTAGAAGAGACACTCCAGGCTACGTTTTAATGACTTTTGTCACACAGGGCATGAGCCTGAGAGGCACTAGAACAGACATTTCTCATCCAAAGCCTAGGCTCTGGGGCATCTTTTACCAACCAAATGCATATTTATATTTCTCTTGCGTATCTTGGAGATGTTGCCAAGAAAAAGGGCCAGATTCTGACTTCTCCTCCCACCTTTGGACATGACCCTGCCTCCCTGCCTTGAACCCAAAGCAAGAGTGAATGTGTGTGTGAGCACATGTGCTCTAGAGCAGTGGGCAGCCAACTCCGTATCGCATCAGCGACAGAGAGTCAACGCAGCAGATACTTGCAGGCGCGAGCAGAAGAAAACCTTCACGTTCCTTCTCCAGGGTGAGCGCGTGCTTCAACTCCGAGATACACTCCCTGCCTCTTGAAATTAATTCAACATTCCTGTGGCTTGGGCAAAAATAACTAGAATGAATAATCGGGCTATGCTGGCCCTGCTGCAGATTGGCTGGTAGACAGAGCCCTCTGCAGGAGGAAAAAAGACAAGAGACTGTGACAGCACCAGTGTTTACTAGAAGACATCGGAAAGGTAACAGAAGAAATAGCAATAGCTTATCACGTCCTTTAACCCCACAGGTGTAATTGCCTCTAGCAAGTCTCTGGTTTTTGCCTCGGTGTTGTTCCCAGCTCGCAGTGTTACAGCTCCCTGCACCTTTCCTCTGGTCCCATTAAGTGCTCCTCCCGCCCACGCCGCCCAACAGCTGCCTGCTTGTGCCCGCGCTCAGCCTGCCTGCATTTCGGGCGCAGTGCAGAGCTGCGGTGGTGCTCAGGCTGCTTTGCTAGGCACAGGAACACGACGCTCTTATTTCACATCCTCTGCCTTTATCACTCAAACGATCACGTCACCCTGAGTTTTGGGCTTGTTTCAAGCACTTTTATTTCTCTCTTTACACAAGAGACAAAAGAACGCAGACCCCACATGAAACAAATGTGTGAAGATGGGAATGCCCCTGTGTGCAGTGTGTATGCACCTCCAATTTTTCATGCCTTCTGGCTGCAAGCCTTTCAGATACAAAGCCCAGGCCTCTGGGGTGGTACAAAGAAGCAAGCTTTGCTGGGGAGCCATCAGTCAGGAGGAGAGCTAGTGTTTGGGTTTCTTCCCTAGGAAGAACCCATGGTGGTCCCTGAGTCTCAGAACAGAGACAAAAGACCCAGAAGCCACTTCCCTGGTCTCACAGCCTCTCTACACTCAGTTACCCCTTATCTCCCTATCCAACATCTTTAACTTTCTAAAACCTAAGACTCAGTTCCAGAGCAGGGGATTCCCAGGATTACAGCCCTCACAGCTATAAGAAGAGGTAAGAGAGGGCCCTCTTCAGAGCAGAAGGCTTGCTATCTTCCCTTGGCCTCTGGTTTCACAGTGAGGTCTTAAATATCATAGAATCATAAAATCACCTAGGTTGGAAGAGACCTTTAAGATCACTGAGTCCAACCATAAACCTAACACTGCCAAAACCACCAATAAACTATGTCCTTCAGCACCACGTCTACCCATCTTTCAAATACCTCCAGGGATGGCAATTCCACCACTTCCCAGGGCAGCCTGTTCCAATGTNGAGGTCCTTTTCCACCAGGCAGCTTTCCAGCCACTCTTCCCCAAGCCTGTAGCACTGCATGGAGTTGTTGTGACCCAAGTGCAGGACCTGGCACTTGGCCTTGTTGAACTTCATACCATTGGCCTTGGCCCATAGATCCAGCCTGTCCAGATCCCTCTGTAGGGCCATCCTACCCTCAAGCAGGTTGACACTCCCACCTAACTTGGTGTTATCTACAAACTTACTGAGAGACCACTCGATCCCCTCACCCAGGTTGTTGATAAAGATATTAAACTGAACCAGCCCCAATACCGAGCCCTGGGGAACACCACTTGTGACTGGTCACCAACTGGATTTAATTCCATTCACCACCATTCTTTGGACCCAGCCTTCCAGCCAGTTTTTGACCCAGCGAAGAGTACACCCATCCAAGCCATAAGCAGCCAGGTTCTCTAGCAGAATGCTGTGGGAAACTGTGTTGAAGGCTTTACTAAAGTCCAGGTAAACAACATCCACAGCCTTTCCCTCAACCACCAAGCGGGTCATAGAAGGAGATCAGGTTAGTCAAGCAGGACCTGCCTTTCATGAACCCATGCTGACTGGGCCTGATCACCTGGTTGTCCTGCATATGCCCCATAATGGCACTCAGGATGATGTGCTCCATAATACCAGTGTCCCTTTTCCACAACCACTACACATCTGTTTGTGGAAGACAAACCACTGGGGCTTTTCTGCTCTGCACCATGCTTGGCTGCTCTGAGAGCATATATATGGTTCCTCACAGAAAAATACCCAGGCCTGGTTTGATGGCAGGAGGGGCTGGAGACATTCTGGAGACATTCTTGTCTCCCCTCAGATCCTGTCCTATATGCCTGGGCCTATATGGGAGAACCCAAAGGCCAGATGTTGTTGATCCTTTACATTCGGACATGGGAAACGCCATGCCCATGGTTGTGACAGTCCTCGGTGGATTGCACCCTGAACCTCAGTTTGGAAAGGGAAGAAGCAAATCTGGCAAGTTGTCCTGTCAGTCATCTTCCTGCCAAGTGGGAGGCAGAGGGAACCAATACTCCCAAATTTCTTCACTGGAAGAGCCCAGCAAGGGAGGGAAGCTTTCCAACAACTACATCTTCCTGTTGCCAGTGAGGTCAGGGCTCAGTTTTTGCTGGCAATCTTTTTCTTACGGGCAGAGACCAGATCATAGAAAGGATCCTGTGTGATGCTGGTCCTGGAAATGAGAGGAAATGGGAGCAAAAGTAAGAGATTTAATGCTGGAGAGCAGCATGGGCAGCCTAACAGAACTTGCACAGAGAGACCACTCACCAAAATGTAGGACTGGAGATCTGCAGACCCACAGCAGAGAATTCAGCTGTGGCTAGAGATTCTCCAGAAGGGACCTTGAAACTCTTTGAAGTCAAGAGGTACCACAGTTACCCAACTTCAAACATTTCTTTCCACCCCCATTTTCAAGCTCTGGTAGCCAAATAAACTGTCTGTCCATTTGTCCCTGGGGCTGAACAGAAGCAAGCTTAGGCCTCCAGTTCTGGTCTCCTCACCGTATTGCCTCAATCCACTCATCACGTTCTGCTGGTGTGGCTGCTGAGATCTTGTACGACTGATGCTTGCCTTCAACGACCTTCCCATCCCCATCTGTTTTGCAGGCTTTGATCTTCTGCCCTTTGCAGTTGGGATTGAAGAGCTCAAAGCAGTTCTGTCAGAAAGGGGATAAAATGGAGCAGTATGGGAGGACAGGGTGGACCAATGAAACTATGCTGCCTTCAACCATGGGTGACAGGCTCAGAGAGCTTCCAAAGGGGAGGAGAGCATTCTGTCTCTGAAATGCAACAGAGCCTTTCCTTCCCTACCCCAAGAATCCCCCTGAGTTAGATCTCCAGGCCACCACTCTTAGGTAAACACACCCCTCCTGTGAAGGGCTGGACACTAAAACAGGCCTTATGGCAAGATGGAGCATCAACAGTTATCAGAAAACACCTTCTGGGATCTGTAACTCTGCTTCACTTATGAAGATCCCTTCCACTTTTAAGTGGATGCAACATCCTCTTTTCTGCCTGGCATCACACAGACAGAAGGCACTTCTCCAAGAGTCGTGCCACATCAAAGAGTGGATATCCACAGAAGATGCACAGACAAAGAATGTCACTTCCTGGGCAAGTTTCCTAACACCACAGCACTGTTTGGTCTACATGTGCTGTAACTCATTATGGAGAGTCCTGGGGAGAGAAATTGAACCTACATGTCCTGGTGCGAAATGAATAGTGAGTCAGCTGTGTGCACTCATTTCTGTACCCCTACACACACACACACACACTGCAGCCAGCCAAAGGCTAGGTCTCTCTTCACACCAGATCTTCCCTAGTAAAATACAATCATGTTTAGATACCATCATGTTTAGATGGGGGGACAAGGCAGTTTGGAATGGCACCTTCCCTCTGAGAAACAAGGTAGAAGAAGAGCATGTGTGCACCCTCTTTTCCCTCTGACCACATGAGAGCCTGCACTGGCAGAGTACCAAGCAATGGAGACTTACTGGCTTTTTGGGATCATCCACCTTCCGAACTGACAGGTTCTCCAGGGGGATAATGCCCAGAGGCTCTTTGTCCTGAGGGCAAGAAAACATGAATTAACACCCAACATGCTCCTCACAGCTATGCCACTGTTTACAGCCTGTCTGATTTCCCAGACATGTGCCTTTGTGGGGGTGACAAGGGCAGTGTATGCTTCAGGAGACCATCTCCATTTACACAACAGGGAGCTTAGTTAACAGGAGGTCACAGCAATAGCTGCAGCGTCCAGCCTCTCTCCTCCTCAAAACCAGAGGTGAGGAAACAGCACAGGACAGAAGGAAGGTCTGAGTTCCATTTGGGAGCACAGGGTTGAAGGCAAGAGTTGCCCCCTACCCTTTGCTCCTCCCTGGCCCCTCAGAGGTTCATAACAACGCAGAACACAGTTTCCTAACTGGGAGTTAAGCCTTTACCGTGGTATATTCAAAGTAGTAGAGGCAGTTATCAGTCAGAATGAACCAACGGCGTTTCCAGGTTTTCACACGTCCTCCTAAAGGCAGTGAGGTTCAAAAGCCATTAGTCACACACTGTGGCATCCTTCCCACCTCTCCAGACGTGCACACACAGATGTACCCTCCCAGCTCTCCCCATAGATCAGCCCCAAGGAGGCAACCGTGGTGCTCACTGCTGATGTTGATACCGTATGGCGGAGACACACACAGACATACAGAGGGAGTCACTTTGGCTCTGATGGGGCTGGGAATGGGGAGGAGTGAGGGATATCTTTTTGAGCCCTTTTTTGAGCAGCCAGAGCCTGCAGGAGTGGGCTGGGAGGAGAGAGCAGGCGGATGGTTTCAACAGCAGGTGTCAGCCTCGCCCCACCACAGCAGATGGGAGGGAAGGACAGCAGACATGCTGGTGGGGTCTTGGGAGAGATTTGTGGTGGGAGGCAGGCAGGCACGGAATTCAGAGGAGCTAGGGGAATCCACCCCCTTACCCAATTTCAGGAGCCAGCCCTCACGGTTAGGGTTGAAGAAAGTATGTGTGAGATCGTTCCCATCATCCTCTGGTATGGAGAATGGCTCATTCTTGATGCTCTCAAACAGATTCTGCCCCAGAGCATTTGTGAGGGAAAGAGAGACAAAGAAAGACAGATTTCTGACAAAGTTTGTACATAAACCTCTTCGGTCCATCTGGTTCATCACTTTGTTTCCATAGGGGCAGGTGGGTAAATGGAGCGGGGAGCGAGCAGTGAGCACTGGGGGGTACAACAGCCCTCAGTCTACACCTCACAGGGTCTCATGGGGGATCACCAGCTCTTTTCTGCATCCTGAGTCAAAAAAAAGAGACCCAACTTGGAAAGCCACAGACACAAAAGTGTGCACCCATATCAAGAGAGGCTGCAGTGACCAAACCCAGCATGTCAGATGAGTGCTGCGGTGGGTAGCACTAAGGCACTGGAGGGGACATGGCATGGCAGCCCCATTTAGGCCCTGCGTTGGTGGTGTCAAACACTCTGCTGAGGACTTGTACGTAGAGACCAACACACACATCTACATGACCACAAGGAGGCATATTTCATAGAACCAAGGCTTTTGTACTGAGGGACACACAGTGTGACATTGATAACAGCAGAGTGACAAGGAGGTAGGTTACTAGCTTTCAAGGGATACAAAATGTTGCTCACATCATTGGATTTGCCATCATTTATTACACAAGTCCCAAGCCAAGAAAAAAAACCAAACTACAAGCTCCTGCAACTTCTCTCAAATTGCCTGAAAGAAACAACACTCTGGAGAAAAATCTAAAGCCTTTACCCTGAGGGGATGCTGCTCAGCAAACCCAAGTGTGGGATGTAGGCAGCCTCTTTGAGACAAGACACAAGTTATTTTCCCCAGGTTGATTGGGTCAAGCTAGACACATGTAGGTAGGTTGCCCACCTCCACCTTGCCCCATAGGGCAGGTCCCATGCCTGCTAAGCCTTTGGGAAAATGGTAGCTCCAGCTTTGGTAATGGATGCGTCCCACTGTCTCTATCTGCCCTACTCTGCATCTTCATCCTCTGGGATCAGAGACACCACGGACCTGCCGAGAGCTTTACAGATGCTGAAAGAGATGCTGGAAGAGACCCTGACACTCACTTGGGGCTTGTTGATTCTACTCACTCAAAGATATATGCTGGTGTAAGAGAGGTCAGGCACTGGTGTCCTGACTGATGTGAAAACTGGAGTCAGCTGAGACAGTTAGGTACAAACAAGGGAGAGGGATTCATAATCTGGGCCATGGTGACATTGTCTCACACACACAGAGACACGCAAGAAACAGACAGTCCCCTTGGGGGCTAGGACTTTCAAAGCTGGCCAAAAGAGTCAGGTGCCCAGCTACCTCCTGCAGAGATGGGTGCCTCATTCACACAGCCTCATACCTACATGACACACAGACACCCACAGCTCATATCTTCCTCTCTCACCCAGAGTATTTGTTCCTCTCTCACAAAGAGACACTTAAAAGCACAAACTTCCTTAAACCGATACTGCTATTCCCTGAATGTCTCCAGACCTGTCTCTCTTGCTCCATGTCCTCACCACCAAGCATGTGTGCAGCCCTTCTCCAAAGCAGTTTCCACATTTTCCAGCTTTGCTTTTGTACATACTGTCCTCTTTCCCCACACAGCCCTTCCCCTTGTACAGCATAAGGTCACTAGGCCTGTATTACACTGAGACCTGTGTGCTTCCCAGTGGACCCCAAGCCAGAGGGAAAAGAGAGACTGATGAGAAAATGGTACATCTTCTTACCTTTAAGAGCTCTTCTGGCAGGTCCCCTCCATTGTCAATGCCTCTATTGATGGATACAAACCTTTCAAAGTGGGGTTTGTCTTTCACATTGGGGTTGTGCAAGCTGGTGTTAAGCATGATGATAGAGAAGGAGAGTATATAACAGGTATCTGGCAATGAGAAAGAAAACCAGGATGGGTGGCACCAGTCTTAGAGGGAAGATCAATCTACACCCTATCAGGTGGCTTGGTTTCCAGTCACTGCAGAACAGCCTCATCCCCTCCGCTGTAGGGGGAAAAGGGAGATGTCCCCTCTGCTATGAGTAAGAGGTAACAGACAGGGCTAGAAGAGAGTTGATTTCCCATGACGAAGGTGATTCCGTCCCCTCAGGGTAATGAGGCAAGTTGGGTAGATCTGGTCTGATAATGGCTCTGCCAGCAAGAAAGTTTCTACAGACCCATGTCTGTCAGTGCTACCCTTGCTGTGACGAGGTGTACCTCATGTGGGGCTGGGAGCACTTCTCAAGTCTATTGCCCATGGGGATGGACTGGAGCACCATAGCAAAGAGAGGACTGAAGATCCTCAGCCTATTGAAAAGCTTCACAGGAACTGGGCTGCCTCCTTCAGCTTAAGGGGAAACATCCATGCTTCCAAGTGATGCCCTCTGCTTTGTGAATGGGAAAGGAAGGCTCCTCTCTCTAGCAAACAGTGGAGCTCAGCTTTACAGGCCTCCTTCTCCCCATAACTACCTGTGGACTGGAATACTCCTGGGTTACACTTGCAGTACCAGTTGGCAAAGGCCTCCATCATCCGGTCAATCTTCTGCGCTTCCCCAGGCAGCCGGAAGCTCCATAAGAACTGCCTGTCAGAAGCAGCATGTCAGAGAGTTAGTTAGTGGGTGCAAGGGACATTTATCTCTTCCCTCAACCCATGGGACACCATGAAAATGAAAGAAGTCATCCCGTTACACTGGGAAGACAACACAGTGCATGAAGCAGGAGGTCTCCTCCTCTCTCTAGAAATTGCCTGGGCTCATCAGCCTCAAACACACTAAAAGGAGGAAGAAAAACTAAACATCCTGGAAATCATGGCTCCTTTTCCCTAATGAGTGACCTGCAGGGCAGTAGAGACCTCAAGAGAAAGAGTCCTGTCAGGAGGCTGACCTATAAGAAAGCAAGATGTCACTTTGTCACGGACATAATGGGCACTGTGAACAGACATGTTTCCTGGTGCAAAAAATAACTTGTCCCATCCCCTGAGGCATCAAAGACATGATGTCCCACCTTGCTTTCTCCATCTTCTCTGCATATGGGCCATCCAGTCAAGGAGCCGTGAAAGAGTTACCCCAGGAAAAGGTGTTAACACTTCTTAGAACAACAGTCTTGGAGCCAACACAGGCAGGAGGGCCTTGGGAAGCTCCATTTCAGCCCAGTAGGTCTTCACAACCTTCCTCGGTGGTAAGACCCAGTGGCTGAGCAGGCTCTTGCTCCATCCCCTGCATCATGCATGCTCACTCACCTCAGTGCCTGCACCAGGTTGAGGTTGGCAAACTGATGACATGCCACAAAAGCTTGGAGGATCTGAATGTTTGTGGGGTCCCTGGGAGAGGATAGGGGGAAAAGGTCAGAAGAGAGCTTTGACCCCACTTAGTTTGGATGCCCCTTGGTGTGATGACATGCACTTGGCTCCATCCCAGCCTCCGCTTCCCCTCTGACCAGTAAGAAGCCAAGATGCACTCTCTTGTCTGGGAAGACTGACACCATTGCAGGCAGGAGGACAGGTAGCCCATACAGCCAGCCTTAGCAACACTCCATAGGGTCCCCTCCCCAGGGGTGTACTGCCCACCCAGCCCACTTCAGTTTGAGTTATGTTCAGTCTTGGCATCTGACTGAGGTCTTCCAGGGGTCATTTAAAATGGTAGTTGAGAGGGGCCAGGCAGAACAGAACCTCCAAAGGGCCTCCTCATCCTGGCTGGGTTGCTCACCTCCCACCCAGGTAATCCCCAATGGCTGTCTTGTTCAGACCTTCACCCTTGTGGAGGAATTTGGCAATCTCCTGCAGGTCTGAGGACAATACCTCATGCTCAATCAGGTACTGGATGCCCTGGGGAAGGAGAAGCAAGACAGTGAAGTAAGACAGCTGGGTGGGCTGATAAGAAAGTAGGACCCCAGCACCCTGATATTAGCCTTCCTTGGCTTTGATGATGTTGCCTCCTCTGTTAGTCCCCAGCCTCTTCCTTCATGGGAGACCACAGCCATGTTCCCACCCTTACTCCATCCCTCTTCATCTACCATGGTGTGTCAGTCCCACTTACATTTCGTGCCTAGATTTGGATGAATGTTTCACTGGGGTGGAAACTCAAGCAGACAAAAAAGGGGTAATGTAGGTTAAAAGTCCAAAAGGCAAGTAGATTTAAGGCAAAGACAAAATAGTTCATTTTAACATTTACAATCAAAATATCTCAGTGTTCTCTTCCTAAATGTCATTTTTTTTTCTGAATTAACTTAACTTAAAGAAAAAAATGCTCGTTTAAAAAAAGACATAATTGAAAAATGTACTCAGACAGAAATATAGGCTTGAGACAATTCAAAATTATCCTTTCCTAAATTTTCGTCTATGCCACAGAACAGAGAAGTCTGCAATCTTTTCAGCTCCATCCTCCCCAGTCAGTAAGAACGGAGCATGTGTTTTATGGAATATAGAGGGTCTGAGTTGGGCTGTGCAAAGAGTCAAGACTATTTTAGAGGGAATTGCATGATTTCTGAAGTCACAGAAAGTTGAGGTTTTGTTCAGATTCTTAGCAAGATCTAAAAACACTGCAACTCTCCAAACCACATTGCAATTCTCCTTCACAAAATACAATAAAGGAATGAAAATTGTTTTAGATCCATCAAAATGTTCGCTTCAACAGAATCAATTCACTTTGCCTTGTAATATATAAGAAACTATTTCTAAAATGCCCCAAAGAAAAAGCAGTTTCAAAAGAAGAAATTGAAATGTTTGTGAGATTTTTCCACGCTATTTTCCTTTCTTTCTCCCCAGACAGAATTTTCGTAAGATCAATTTAATTTTGCAAAGCATTGCGGTGATGATGTGGCTCCATTTTCCAGAAGAAAATGTTTCTCCCAAAAGGTTTTGTTCAGCCGGATTCCTAATGCCTACCTCCTCTAGCCTCAGGAACTTGGTCTGAGATCTTGGAGACAGGAACTCGTTTAAAGTATTGGCATTGCATGGATGAAGTGTAACCTTAGCAAGGAGGGCAAAGAAAGTTCCTTGCATTGCAGCACCTGTCAGCCTATGGCTTGTAGCAAAAGGGAAGCAATAAACCGAGATCTGCATATGCTTATTCTAAAGTAAAAACAATATAGGCACACAGTACAACATTTCGACCAGGCTGATCAGCATTGAACTAACAAAGCTAAACTGGTTTGGGGTCAGAACCAGTTCAGGTATTTCTGCACAGCACAGCGCCAGAGAGAGATGCCTCTGGGGCCTCAAACAAAGGTCAGATGGAAAGACAAAATGAAACCTGCTCTCACACAGGCTGTAGCTACTGATATCACTGCTCTGAGACAGCTCCCACTGGCAGAGGGACGTCCAGGAGACTGGCAAGCTCTCCAGCTATGGTGCGGACACTGGGGAAAAGGCATCTTGAGGGTCTTAGCAGGGCAGAGGAGGACACATGAAAAGTTGTCACTCAGACCAGCAGCTAAGATGTTAGCTGTGGTGGTTAGCTGACAATGAGCAATCGTTCAATCGCAGCTTGTGGTTTTCCTTACAGAGCTCAAAAAAATGGTCTACAAGTGAGGAGGAAGGAAGAGGAAACTCTCTTTCTCACATCTTCTCTACTTAATCATGAGGATTTTAGAGCTTTCTGCAGAGGGCTGAAGGCTATGGAGTCTGGACCCCACTGGTCAGAGTCCCAGAAAGTAGAAAACTTGGATTCACTCCACAATCCAGCCAGTACTACCAAAACCAAAACTACTTCCAAAATTACAGAAGCAGCTTGTCCTCTTCTGTTCTATATGAGCCAAGGAACCTGACACACTCTCAAACATCTCACCTGCTTCTTACTTCCTGCTCCTCCATCACACTATGGCCAATTCTTAGCCTCTCACAGGCAAGAAGAGCTGGGCTGAAGGACATTTGGCTCTCTTGACACATTGGCAGTGTTAAACCATCCTCCCTTTATTTCTCTTAGTTTTGGGTTGCATCTGATGGGATGGCCTATAGGCACATGACAGGGATAGGCAACACAGTTTGATCATATCAAAGACCTTATTCAGGGACAGGAAGGAGGATGCTACAAACTGGAGCCTTAGTGAGGTAGGAAACCAGCCCCACAGTCCCATGCGATAGTCCCTTTGACATGGGTGGCTGCAAGTGGACCAGTAGCCAACGGAAGCTCTTCCTCCCAGCTTTCTCCTCATAGGTGGAATGAACAAATCCTACCTTTGCAGGGTCCATGTTGAATTTCTTCCGGCCCAGGGACAGAAGTTTATTGCTCTGTGACAATTTGCTGCAAACATGAAGAAGAAGGAAAGACAAACTTAGAACAAAGGCCCATGTTTCAATTCACTCACAAGATAACTCACATATCTCAAGGACAGGTGTCTGACTATCCAGGAATAAAGAGAAATGTCAGAGGAGTGAAGGGTATTCCTGGCCTCATTTCTCTGTCATTGTTGTGATCCAAATCCCATCAGTGTTTTTGTTTTCTCAACATCAAGAGAGAGACTTTGTAAACACAGGAATACTCATCATGTCCCACTTGCCTTGTCTGCTCCCCGGGATTATCGTCTGCCTCTTGCCTCTCCTCTGCATTTTGGAAGCGCTCAATCTCTGCAAACACTTCAGCAATCTCTTCCTTCAGCTTCTGCAAAAGGTGGAGGATCAGGAGGATGAAGGTGATGGAGGGAAAAAGAGCAGACACATACAGAACATGTCTTACTTCTTCCCTCAGTCATAGGAAAAGGCTGGGTCAGATGGTCACGACCGGCCAAGGATGTCTATGAAACGGGCTATGCTCTGGGGTGACCCTGCTGGATTCCAGATGAAAACAATGGGGTAGAGGGGCAAAAGGATGTTGTCATGTCTGTTGTCAATTAAGGCTGGAAAATCAAGCTCAGCTAGTGTGGAGAGTGTCAGAGAACAAACAATGTCAGATGTAAGACTCCTTCCATTGTGCCCATTTCCTTCTAGCTTTTACTTTGCATAGCCCTACTACACATCCAGGAAAGGGGAAGTGGAACCAGTAACTGTGAGGTCAATATGAACCTGAAGTGGCCACATTGTGAAACACAGGGTTTTTAACATACCTATCATTCAAATACCATTGAGCAGATACCTGTCTTTACGTAGAGAAAGAAAAGAGGAGGAGTAAAAGAAGAGTAATCACTGCCAAATTTTAAAAAATCAGTTTCCTTTAGGCCCATGACAGACCATGGCCTTCTTGGCTGGATATTCTGCTTTACCAAGGGAATTAAGATGTCTGTATCTCCTTGCTTCCATCCTGTGTTATAGTCCTCCTCAGAGCCAGAGTGCATCACAGCTCTCTTCCGGGAATCACTCAAATTCTTCCCCATGCAAGCCAGAATAGGCAGGGGAAGAAGGGTTGTTTTGTGACAGATCTTGCCTCAACAAGGCGTGAGGATGCGGCTGCAGTATGCACCCAGATAGAGAAACTGGAGTTCTCCAACATCCCATGATTTAAAAGAGCTTCTGGATTTCAGTTTTGCTCTGGCCTTCATTCTGTTGTGCTTCATCAGTCTCCATTACTCTCCTTTACTAAGCTTTAGGTATTGCACGAATGTAACAAAGCTGTGATCTTAGCTCCTGAATTTCAAATGATGATCAGTTTTGTTATTTTATTCACTGCTGTCTTTTGGCAGTGTAACTGGCAAGTCTAGGCCCATCCTCTCCCCTCCTCCCTCTCCCCCCACCATACATCCTCCCAGGTCTTTGTGTTAAAGGGTATTGCTAGATACTTTCTGAAGAAATCCGCCTGGGAAAATGTCTCTAGTTCTAGGTAGTCTTTCACCTAATCTCATCCTGCTCCACTGGACAATGCATACTCCATTGGTTAATGGCTTTGGGATTTAGAGTATGGGCCTGTGTAGTCTAGCAGCTTTTGCTGTCCATAGTGGGTAAAAAATGTAGTATTCCTGTTCAAGTATCCTGCCTCCTACAGTGGCCATTGCCTGTTCTGAAAATTGAAGCGATAAGAACCACGTACAGCAAACCACATGCACATACATTCATGGCCTGTTTTGCAAGAAGGAACAACCCACCATTCTGATTTGCAGCAGAGATGGTGAGTTTGGAAGCCTGAGAAGTAGTAGGTAGTTTGGCTTAATCCTTTATGGAAGGAAATATAGCACCTATTCCCCAGCCATCTGGACATCTCCATGTTGTGGGAAAATCAGTGCAAGCCCAATGATTCAGTGCAATAAGCTGTCTCAAATGGGAGACCACATTCCACGGTGGTGGAGGTAGAACAGAAACTGTATGGCATCACGCATGGCTGCAATGTGATATTACTGATTGATTTTGAATCTGTCACTTTCAGACATTTTAGGAGTCAGTGGAGAAATGTTTGTGTTTGCTAAAAGAAAAGAAGAAAAACAAGTTCAACCATGGAAACTTGTGTGGAAGGTCCTGCCATCACACCTCTCTAAAGAGACAGGATTCTTCATGGAGGACTTGTTAGAGGTCCACAAACCAAACAAAAGTTTCATAAACACAGGGGGATGCAGCAGGTAACTAGGACTGATATGTCATTAGCAGGTAATCAGTAATTAAAAATAATCACAAATGCTGACCCAGATGCCTGCCAGTATGACTTAGTGAAGTCATACTCATTTCCTTAATCCTAAATATGCAATCCCAGCTCATCCCTGCTAATGAGCTGAACAGTGTTTCTCAAATATCTCATTAGGGTAGTTGATGACTTCTGCAGCAGTGAGTACCACAGGTAGAAAATATACCAGGGCAGCCTGAAGTTCAGAATTCAAGTTGGATCATGCCAGAGCAAATGTTTCCTGTGCAAGAGCACTTCTGCATGGCCTGGACTGTTATGTGAAGACACACCTTGGTGAAGACAGTTTTGAGGAGGCTAGGCAGACAGGGGGAAGAGCATGGTCCTTACCTTAATGTCCTCCAGAAGCTCCTGTCTGTGCTGCCTGATCGTCTCTATTTCAGCCTCTTCAGCCTCACTCAAGTCAGTTGACCCTGGAAGAACAAAGATGCCTGTGAGAATAGTACTGGGGCCAACACATCACAGGAAAAGCTGCCTCAGCCTCTCAGGGCCTATCCTCTCCTAGGCTCATGCCACAGGAACTCTGATTTCTGTGTTTCAGCATCTATGTTCCCTCCTGCTGCGGCCACTACACCTCAGCTTTGTCCTGCAAATGGTTCTCAGTCCAGAGCAAGAAGCACAGACCCATATACCCCTCCTGGCAGCCAGCAGCTGTGCTGGTAGCCCTCTGATCTAACCCTGCAGCAACCCACACCGCTTACTCAACCGATTTTGCTCACCGCGAGCACAATGAAGAGGTCTTATCAAATGCTCTTTGGTGGTTTTTATGTCTGTCATCTTTATGTACTGAAAAGCTGTGACCTAAATACTTCATCTACATCCAAACCTCCCATGAAGAGCCATTGGCTTCATGGATTGATCCACCACAGCTAGAGTCAGAAATGGTGTAAGAGAGAGAATCGAGGTTTTTCAAGTCTGAGGGCAGGATCTGGGGGGATGAAAGCCTTCTTGAAGAATGAGTGTCTGTGGGAGGCTGTTGTTCTGTGGACTACAGACAGTGCAGAAATAAGAGGAGGCTTCCTTGTAATGTACAGGAAGTTAAACAGATACCAGCAGAGCCAAGGCAACCGCAAAATGATTCATAAAAGACCTAGAAGAATTGGGGTGATAGCACTGCTGCTAAATATAACCCAGGTGAAGCACAGCCTCTTCAGCAAGGAGAAAGAGGAGACTGCAGCCCTAGAGAGGCAAAGCAGATGGTGAGCCCCAGGAAAAAAAACAGGGGGCTCACACAAGGATGAGAACACTGGAACTCCTGGGAGGTCACTGCAGAACTTGCAGACAGAGTCCTTGCTGCACCTAAACAACACGAGACAAAGCTTCTCCAGGAAGCCCAGTCAGGTCACTGGGTGCCCTGCTCCACTGTTTCATAAGCCAAAACCCCTTGGGCCTCCTGTCTTCCTGGAAAAAGGGGAAGTGGTACCAGCTGCCTTGGAAATTCTCTTAGTGTGGATCTCACATGCAAAACAACTGCTTTAAATATGAGTGGGTAAAAAAGGGGAAGGAACCAGCCAAGACAGACAGAAGGAAAAGGGGACAAGGGGAGTCATCTCAGAGCCCATATGCTTCTTTCCTGTCATGGCCACAACAGCTCAGAGAGACCTGCCTTCCACGATCCTAATCTTTCCCGCATCCTCCTGCCTGGTTGGGTTTCCATGTGCTAAGTCTGTCCTATTACTTTTCTCAGGCTGCAGCCTCTCTTCCATCACTCCTCCTGCTGTTTTTGAGCATTGAATTCCCTGGGGAGAAGCTGCTGAGCCTCTGGGAGGAAAGCACTGGGCAAGGAGCTGGCATGAAGCCAGGGCTGGGAAGGACCCATGTTCCCTCCCAGCTCTGGAAGCGGCTCTCCTGGAGAGCTGAAAGAAGCTGACTGACTGCTGAAGCTGGTCAAGAGGGGCAGAAAACCTATGGCATCCAGTAGCTTGCAGCAGCCAAATCTGTATGTGAGGGGAAAACAAACAAGCAAGCAAGAAAACAAACAAAACACAAACAAACAGAAATAAACAACAAAACCCCCCATGCAGTGGCTTTACTGCTTGTTAGGCAGGTTGCTGACTTCCCCTTGAATGTCAGCCCTGCGCCTGTGCCTGTGTCTTTCAGCTTACTTTATGTCTCCCACCTTTCTGGTGTCTGCAGATCAGGCCAGCCTCTCAGTCTCCCCAGCTTCGTCTCTCTCACCCCTACGGGGGCTGGTAATTGGGGAATCACTGGGCTGATTCCTTGACAAATCACAACTAAGACCCTTCGTCCTGTATTTCTTTCCACAAAAGCACTGTGGCAGGACATACCTGAGGAACCTTCCCTTCCCCCACCTCATCAGCAAAGTCTGTAGTGTGGCTGGTTGCTTTGCTTCAGTTGTTCTGTGTCTACTGAAGCGACCTAAAGCATCTCAAAGCAACATGAGGCTCCCAGAGGACACCATCTCACCCACACGACCCCCATCGAGACTGTAAATAACTCAGTCCCCCTTCCTCCTGAATATTTGAAAACCCCAACTCCCAAGTGATTTACCTGTCCAGTTTGTCAGAATGAGAAAAGTGTTGGAAGGACTGTGTGGGGCAGGGGGAGGGCAGAGGAGAAAAAGCATACAGGTCATGGAGAAGGGGATGGAATCAAGGGATAAAAAAACAGGAAAGGGTGACATAGTAAGGAAAAAAGTGAATGGATCAAACTTTCAGAGCAATGTGGACTGAGCTGCAGAGAGGGTCCTTGTAAGGTTTCCTACGTTTCCTAAACTACTTAAGTCCCTGTTTGCCTTGGAAAATAATTCTGAGGTCAGTGTCTGCATGTTCTTCTACTTTCCTAACACAAGGTCTGATGCTCTGCTCAATGCTATTTTGAGGTTATCCATCAATGTTATTGCACACGTTTGGGGTCTACAGTTAGGGGAAGTGAACACAAAAGGCTTGTTTGGGGAACCATCCACAGAAAGGCTGCGAAGGCAGCAGGGGCAGCTGGGCAAGCAGCAGATGAGACAATGAGAACAGACTGCTTTGCCTTTCCTTCCTGCTCCACATTGAGAACGAGTCAAGCCGGCAGGAGAGGGACAATCCTAGTGAAGCACCGCCTGGCTTGCAATGGCAGAGAGGATTCATTCCTGTACCCAGGGACTGAGGAACGTCTTCAGCCTCGTCAAAGTCCTCAGTACCACCAAGTTCCACTTCCCTCTAGGGCTGTCAGGACACAGATGAAGCATAGCCCTGGTCAGGGTTCTCTGCACAGGGGGAAATTTCACCCCAATGAAGAACATGCCACGAAAACACACGCAGGTTTCAGGGGGATGCTGTCAGCCAGACCAATGCTGGAGTCTTCCAGTTCTGACACAAGACATAAAAAACTGGCTAGCATCCTCTCCAGAGAGGGCATAAAGTTGCTGCTTGGAATTTATTTGCAGAGAGCAAACATTGAAAGGAAAGCACATCAGCATCATTTTTGGGGCTTACACCTGCTCTTGAGGTTGTTTCCCCACTCTCAGGGCAGACCCAGATAGAAAGACCTGCCAGTTCTTCATGAATTGCCCAGGCTCATATTTTTAGTGCTGTCACTCAAAACAGAACAGAGACTTCAATTCCAGATGTGGTGACTTACGCCCTCAGCCTCTCTATTTGGAGGGCAGGTCGGAGTTACCCAAAAGTCTGGGTACTCAGGTGGTGAGCAAAGAATACTGTGTTTGCTGGTCTCATTTCCTATCGCAAAGGGCTGTGCAGAGCCATCCAGGTGCTAAGTGAGGCTTTCAATCCCAAGCAAAAGTATATGAATAGGAAGATAGCTTTTGGAGCACAGGGGTAAGTGGGAAGTGACAACCAAGGAGAGCTGGAAGGATGGACTGCAGAAACAGTAGCGCAACGTTATGAAGAATGATGGCCTCTGTAGCACTGTTACAGACCGTCCATGTGCTACCCAACCACAGTATAACAGCAGAGGTTCAGCTGGCCCATTTGCAAGGCAATTTAGGGGTCTGAGCGTGGCTGCTACAGGGTTTGGGCACCTCCACCCATGGCAACACACAAGCAGAGCAGCCTGATGGGCACCTTCTGCCTGGATGAGGCTGTCTGGTGAAATAATTTCACCTGAAATTCCTTCTCTTTTTTGATATGGCTGCTGTGTCATCTCCAGCACAGATGACCACCTCCCCAGTCGGGTACCAGGCTGGTACCAGGCAGATAATAGGAAGCCTAACAGCTCCTCAATTCCCACCAGCTCAATCTGCCTCCCTCCTGCAGCCACTCCACAGTTCTCTTCCAGCTTGTGTCAGAAGAAATTCAACATGGACCTCATGCAGGTTTAATTTGCACATTCCAACTATGGGGGAAGAGGTGTCAAGAAGAATTTATGTTGTCTCCTGGTCCCCTTATCCCACATGACAACTTACAGCAATCAGGATAGCTTCTAGACACTTTTGCCTATGGCTCTCGCCCCACACATCCTAGCACATGATACCACGGTACCAGTCTGCTCTCCCATGTTTCACACACCCAGCTCAAGGATTTGGAATACTGGCTCTGTGGCCTCACCTAGACAGTCACTAGAGGGTTCTGAAGGAAGCTGGAAGAGGTCATCCACTTCAGGGAGATACAGGTCTCAGCTGCACACAGCTATGTCAGACAGATACCTAAGAGGACCATTGCACGTCCAGGCAGGAGTGACTCCAGGAAAAGGTGCATGTGGACCTCTGACCTTGAGGAAAATCATGCCACAACCAAGCAAATTTTAAAACATCCAGTGCTCCAAAGCTCACTGGAAAACTGCGTCTGGGGGCAGCCTTGGCTCCCAAGGTAGAGCAGCATCAAACAGACCCACTTTCCCATCCAACTGTGAAGTGACAGGCTGGGACTGAGCAAAGACATCAGTCAGAACCAGCACATGTCTTCAAGGCTTGCCTGTCTCCAGGCTCTGCCTCTAGCCAGAGCTGAGCCAACCCACATTGTTCCTGAGCAGGATCTCATTGTGCTATTGCAGTGTGTAACTTTTAAGGCATAATTAACTCAGTAACACATAACTCGAGTGAATGACTGTGTCAGACCATCAGTTCTGAAAGTGTCAGTTTCTGTGGAAAGAGCACGCCAAAGTAAGTAGCAAAACATGAGGTACCTCCCCTCCTCCTGCCCAGCTTGTCCTGCAGAAGCTTTGTCCACAGTTGCTTTCAGGTGGTGAAGGCTGGGTGATCTGAAGAGACCCACCTTCACCAACAGTCATAGCCAGGTGCTGGCCAGAGCTCAGCTCCCATAGGTCCCACCAATTTCCCTGACAAGCAAGGCTTTGAGAGTGCCCTTTCCTTGGCTACCCACGTAGGAGCTAAAAAGTGCAGAACAGTTGTTGAAACTGGGCACTGCTTTTTCCCGTCACTCTGTGCTCTATATCCTATATGCAAAAGCCTGTGAGGACAGAGTCGGACACAGCAGGGCCATTGCAAGATGATCCCGTTTCTTCCTGGCCCTTGTTCAGCTTATTCCCATTCGGCTCTCCCTATCTGCTGCCTTTGCACAGGCGCACACTCAGAGCTTCCTCAGCCAGAGGCTAGAAATGTTCAGTCTGGCAGTATGTCTTTCCCTGCTGAATCCCAACCACTTTATCCACCACCTGCCAAAGTAGGAAATAAAACCTGAGATCTCTCTCAGTTCCTCAGATGTGGCTTATCTCCCCCCACCCACATCTGCCTTTTGAGATTATTTCAGGACCAGGCAGGCCCACCTGCAAGTCACTTGGAGCTGGTAGAACCTTAATACAGTCATTTACCTTTAACATGGACATAAGCAAGAGAGGCCCTGGTACCAAAAGCCTCACAAACATGTTGCACTGGGATACTCAACTGCATGACAGTCTCCACAAAGGCAAACCAGCTGCTAGGGGCTGTAGGGAAACATCACTGAGGAGCTTGCAAACCACATCAGAGTTGCACGAAGAGAAGCCAAAGCTTCTAGGAGCTCATCCCAAATATCACATATACCCTTGATACCCCTGAGTCAGTTCCCAGCTCAGCTCAGGATCACCAGCACAAGGGATCGCAGCAGTAGACACTGTCAGGATAAAGGCCATTCAAATCAGTGGGAAAGGGAGGTTGCTTACAGAAGAGCAAGTAAAAGAAAACCATGCCTAATGCTGAAGGCTAACAAGCAATTAACTGTACCACTAGGGATCTTCCACTACTTCATTCCTCCAACCACCAGCCACAGCATCCAGTCTAGCTGCTGGGATTTCATGGTGTGCTCCACCCTGTCCAACTGAGCACACAGCCCTCAAAGAAAACAAGGCAAAAGACGGTCAAGGCTTACCAGCAGGACAAAAGTCCATCCTGAGGAGTGCAATATATTTTCAACAAAAGTGTTGTTCCTCCTTGCCTCCTGCTTGTTCAGATGCTTCACAGAACTGAAACAACTTGGAGCCAGTGACCAAGATCGTAGCAGCATTAGGGGGGCGGGTTGCCCTGTGACTCCTCCCTTCCTCTCTTCATCCCTCCAACCTCATCTCATGAACTCGCATCAGTGAAGGAAACTGTATGTACATACTGCTATGAGCTAACAGGGACTCCTAGGCTACTTCTGAAATGCAAATCCACAAATGCATTTCCATCCCAGCAGCTTTTTGGGGGATCTCTGAGCACACATCTCTGTTTGAGGGAGCTGAAATGAGCGGTTAGAGGTTGATAATACTTTGGGCTTTTGTCTGAGATACTCTGAGGAGAGAGGGGGGAAAAAAGGAAGTTCTTGATTCAGAAAACCCATCTGATTTGGGAAGTGGTTTCATTTTAAAGGAAAGATTCTTTGTATGTTAATTCT